>CABFWB010006922.1:15488-28818 GCA_902151455.1 Timema bartmani
TTTTCAATCACCACTTATTACTCCCACTCGGACTATACACTTATGTACTATTTACGCTAATGTTTTTTAGGGATTAGGAAGGTTATGTTTAGAGAAAGTGTACCCGCATTGGTGGGAAGGAAGAGTGGAAAACTTTTTTTTTTTTCTTAAAGCCACCCTCAGTACACCCAACCAAGATTCGAACCTTTATCTCCCCGTTATCAGCAGTGTAATCTACTGCGAGAGTAGTGCCTTGGACTATGCGGCCACCAAAGTGGAGGGGTTGCATCTTAACTCAAGGTCTCTTGTCGATGTGATGATAACTCTTCACCTTTTCCTCTGACGAGTTTGCACGCTCAATAAACTATTTTCGTCTGGATTGTTTTTTTCAATACTACCTTTTTCTTGTTTCTTATTTTAGATAGAGATATTTTTCCACTCACTCTTTCAACTTACATCTTGGCCGGAGGATTACTACTGGGATTTTCGTTAATAAATCAAATATCTTGAGTTGTAGGTAGTTTATAAGAAAATATGTTTACAAAAAAAAGAATTAAGTTAAGATCAAAAAATTATTACTGTGGCAATGTAATACTTGGCTCACTCGGTAGTGTGTCTCTCTACTGAGTTAAGGGTCACGAGTTCGATTGCCAGCATGGCAGAAAAATGTATAATTCGTGGAATGTGGGTTTACCCTATCATAGTGATGAATTAATGGCTTGGGACGGGATGTTGTGTCTGCCCTAGTCTTAAGTTAGATGATAGGACATATGAAGTTAACGACAGACCTAGCAAGCAGGTAGTGGAAAATATATGGCTTGAATAACAAACTGACTCAAGCCACAGGGTTGAAACTGTAGTGGTTGTAGAAACAATGTAAGACTATTTTTATAATAGTTTAGAAATGTGTGGTTTCTGTTTCAATGTCTTGACTTGCTGATACGTCATGGGTATGAAACATCCTTAGATATTAAGGGGAATCGGATAATTATATCCGTTGGTGATGTTATGGCACAATAAAAAATATCCTGTGTTTGGTTCGTAGTTATGTTTTTAATATATGTTTTTTATTAGTAGATTCCAAACCAGTATTTGTGTTAGTCACTACTGACCTAGCTATGGGAGGAATCTGATAGGAAGAACAGTATTTAATAGTTACATCAGTTACTAAAACACTTTTAATACGTCAAGTCATGTGATCTGCAGCTGTCACTTTTGATATATATGATAAATGCCTTTAAAATAACATTCATAATAGTTTTTTTTGTAGATAAAATTCAATTTTTAGTTAAATTAGGATGTAC
This sequence comes from Timema bartmani, assembly GCA_902151455.1. Taxonomy (NCBI): domain Eukaryota; kingdom Metazoa; phylum Arthropoda; class Insecta; order Phasmatodea; family Timematidae; genus Timema; species Timema bartmani. The sequence continues at coordinate 16,772 of CABFWB010006922.1, forward strand.
AAGTTGTATTAAATTAACACAAAAGACATATGTGTAATATAATATAATATATATGCACAATATTTGATTGATATTTGAAATAGATTGGTAATATTAATTACAAGTATGGATACTTTTTGAATGTACAATTTTAATATGTACTGAATTTTTGATGTTCGCTATAATTTCAAGACATTCATAACTATAAAGTATCATAACTTGTAATTAATATTATCAATTTCTTTCAAATACCAATCAAACATTGTGCATATATATTATATTACACATATGTCTTTCATGTTAATTTAATACAACTTATACAACCTAATTTCACTAAAAATTTAATTTTATTTATAAATATTAAACGTTCCTTACTAAACATTTCAAATGTTTTTCAGAAATTCATAATAGTAGTAAAATTGTATCAATATTAGCTGCAAAAAAGTTGTTATTCTATAAACTGTTCTACCTGTGGAAATTGGACTATATCTTAGTCAAGGGAAATGGACTATAAGGGGGGGGGGCGATTGAGTATGACTGTACCAATGCTCACTACACCGCGCTAGTATTGCGTCTTTAGGAGCTGTGTTTTCCTAGCAATGACAATACATGCGCGGCGCAGTACGCAAGGCGTTCGGGGAACGTTATGCATTTCACGCTGCACAATTGCGTTCCTCTAGACTCTAGACTCTAGACATATTAAGTGCAGCCCTCCGTCATATTGAGTTGTCTTGCAAGTGTACGTAGAGCTCAGTGGCAGCAAGAATATATATTTTTTAAACAAGTTATCCTAAGAAGAGAAGGGTGTTGGTGTCGGTTCTGTCCATTATCATGTTGTTCTTATATTCCGGATCATTAATCTTCCATAGACTATCATGTGATTGCATGGTCTAAGGCATCATACTCGTGTTGGACGAGACTGTTGAAGACATGGAGATCAGGGTTCGAGTCTCTGTCAGGTGTACTCAGTGTGACTTTTCAAAAATTTGTTTACACTCTACCTCTATGCAAATGCGGGTACACTTAATATAAATTCAAACTTCCTCATTTCTAACTTACTCCCGTAATTAGTAAATATGCGTATAACCTGAAAAGGTAGTAAGATGTGGCTATAAAAACTATATATATCATGTTCGAAAATCAAATCTATTAATTCTTCGTCATCACCGGAAGAAAAGTGGGGTTGAGAACCTTGTTGCTTTTTAACTCTCATTTCAAACAAATTAACTATAAACAAATGACCACACTAAATACACCAACACGTCTTAATGCGCTGCACAGGTCGCATTTGACTCCTACAAAGGCAGTCGGGATGCTGCGTCACGTGTATCACATTGACACACTACACTGGATCTCATCGCTGAAGGAACTGCACGGTTACTAGTGGGAAACAGCGTTGTCATTCTCTCTTTTTCGTGTGGTCAATATCGCTTCAAATGTGACAAGTTTCGCAACACTGGTTAGGCGAGGTTGCCAGTAGCTCCTTCTTAACCCAGCACACCCCATTCCAGACATAACTGAAGAACGAGGAGATTTGGCAACAGTTAACTGAGAGAGAACGAAGATGAAGTTTTTTTCCCTTAGGACTTGCTGTTCCCTCAGCAATGATATTGGGTGTACGCATCCCGAAACTGGCCCATTCCATTAGAATGTAGGTAAGTGTCGTCTTGTATTTAGTTTAGCACCTCACTTGAGGCGTACTCAATCTGACTATGAGATAAACTTAAAGAGATAGAGGATGAGAGGAGATATTTTGGAATAAGCAATTACTCCAGTTCATCTGATCAGGAATAGAACCCTGGGCTCAAAGTTCAAAGTAAAACACACCAACGCACACTCAACTCTAGAGGCTAAGCTCACACATGTGAGTGGTTGTACTTAAAGAATTACCTTATATGCTTTTTTTATTTTAGTATTTACGTAAAGGGAGAGTGTAAAACCATTTAAGATAAACCACCTGACCTGGATTCAATCCCAGCAATCCACTCTAACATGTGAGTGACGCTTTAGACCATGCGACCACCGAGGTGGGTAACTTAAACTACAGCTACAGTAAGCTACAGTCCCTCAGAGATATTGGGAATATCGTCTTAAATTCAACGTCTTACTATCCTAAAACATGACAGAAAACTTTACCTCGTATTTCTTACGAAATAATTCGTGAGGGAAAAATCTATTTAAATATAATGTTGTTGGTTTTTGGTTGATAATAAAGGTTCCAGCGTGTATAACTAATCTTACAATCAAAATAATCAGTGGTAAACATGTTTTTAACGATTTTTTTTTAAAAGTAGCACAAAAAGTAAAAAATGGAATGTTAAATGTAAAAATTATGGGTTGTATCTAACAAGTAAGACAGTCTTACACGAAACCTCCCGGAAGTAGTAGTTGGAAAGAAAATATTGTTTTCCAAACATCCCCCCATAAAGTCGCGGGCTACTTTTAAAAACACCACTGCCCCCTTCCCACCACCGCCTCACGAGTCCCTCCACCATTCCTCCTCCCGGAAACAAAAGATTTACATAAGAGGCCTCACAATTGCAGGCCTACTCGAGCGATACTGCAATTTTAAAGCTCGGAAAATTCATAAACAGAATGAAATATGCATGACTCTAAATGGCGGTCCGCAATTACCCGTCATTCTCAGGGCCGCGACGTTGGTGAGTGATATTTCCTCTCCGGCAAAACCACAGTGTTTCAAAACTTGGGAAGTAATAACCATTAAACTAGGTCTGCCATTTTGAAACGGGAACGTTTATCAACGAAATGAGAGGGTTTTCCCTCCAATTTTTCTGAGTTTATTTTATCATAAGAGCTGAGAATACATATATTAACATGCATTTTAAGTTATATCACTGAGATTTAGTTAATTTATGAAATGTTGTTAATTTAATGCTAGGCATGAACAAATAAAGTGTTTTATTTTAAAAATAATATAAATTAACTAACATTGTTTTTTCATATTTTTTTAAAATTTTGTTATTAATTATTTTTGAAGTAATAATTACTAAAATAGCTCTGAGCTTTTAGCAAAATAACTTTTCACGAGTCTATTTTTATATTTTTACTAGAGGTTTTTTATATAAATTCTTGAACAAAAAAAATATATGATAACACTATTCATAAAAAAAGATTAAATCTAAAAGTAAAAAAGCGCCAAGTAACCCCGAGCCATCAATTTATTATTGTAAAATGGGAAGACCTATTTTCGAATGTGCTGGGAATCGATTCCCGTCCCCTTATCTCAGTAGAAAGATGTGCTACAGACTAACATAAGGTATCAGACTTATACAATAATAATTTTACTAAAACTGACTCTTATGCGTGAATTAACATCTCGAATATTTATTTGCATGCTTATATTCCAATCAATTAATGATTTGCAAACATAAATAGCACTCTAAGTTAAGCTTATTAAAAGTTTAAATAAGTAATTCAGCTCTTTCAAAAAATGGAAGCTTATTTTTAATATTTCATTTAAGAAAATCATCATACGCCCTATTCGATTTTCTACAATTTCAGAAAACGTTCCAACGCTTTCTACATTATCTTGTAAATCTAAAACTGCAAAATGAAGAGAGAAAAAATCTTACAAATCAAATACCCAACTCATCCCCATTTTACAACAAGAAATAAACATTTAAAGGTATTTTTATTTACTGTTGAAACAATATCTCATTAAAAAGTTTCCTCTATTGAAATCTCAACATTGGCTATTTATTGGTTCGTACAAACTATTGGTAATTTAATCTTGAATTTTTTTTAAAAAGGTATATTATTTTATTTTCATCCCTCTTTCGTTATACGGCTGTAGGCCACAGGAACAAATTATATGGCTGGCTGATATTCAAACAAAATACAGTTTGGGGTAGAAACAATTAGACGATCTATTCTGAGGAAAGTGATGAGACAACGTGCTGAGGTTTGTCTAACGTCCAGTGGAACTCATCTGAGTGACATTATCTTTAAAAAGTGTAATATGTAGTTTGCTTTTATTTAGCTAGTAAATATTTACTTTTCAATTAAAATGTTAATTTTCAAGTTACTAATCGTCTAAACGTTTCAACCCCACATTGTACTATATGTGTTGAATCAATAAAGTTTGATTAAAACCATTTTGGACCCATTTAAATCGTTTATTTAGTGTGGCCAACTTTGAAAATGGTTTTAAAAAATTAATAATAAAATGTTATTTTTTTTAACTTGTGTTTTCGTAGCGAGACGCTTTTAATATATGTGTGTGTCACTATTGATAGTTATAGTTCAAAACGTTGCTACTTTTGAAGATCTATCATGAGAGTCATCAAATTGTATATATTTTCTTAAAATGCATGGAGTAGGACACTTTATCAGAGAGGATTAAGGAGGTAGAACGACTGAACTTATTGGAGTTGATGTAGTAGGTCAGTCGTACAAAGATAATTACAGAAATAGGATGATTAAACCTATGGGGAAGTTTATGAGGTAGGTCAGTTGTACAGAGAGGATTATGGTTGTAGGATGATTTAACTTTCTAAAAGTTGATGAATAAGGACACAATCTAAACGTCGTAAATCTCATCCTGTCTTCTTTTTTTTTCAGAGAGTGGGGCATCGAAGCGATGATCCACTGCTCAGTCATCCAGTTCTGGTGGTAACGTACAGCGATGGCCTAATAGCCCGAGGTGTAGACTTGCATTTCACTTGGCTGCCATTAACGGAGAGGTTAGGGCTAAAATCAAATCCCATTCAGGATCATTTAGAATGGCTTTCTAGGAGGTATTTTTCCCTTGGGTTTTCTATCTTCTTATCGTGCTATTATGGGAGCATTGTATCTAAAATACCTTACTCCCACTTCTTTGATATGAACATAACAATAAAGAGTAGTGACATTGTATTACATATTATTATTATTATTATTATTATTATTATTATTATTATTATTATTATTATTATTATTATTATTATGCCACACATCTGGGCTATCTACATTAAATTACTCTAATGGGCTAAGTATTAAGTAAAATAATAGAGTGGTCATTCGGTCAGTAAGTAGTTGTTCACATCTTGCCTGCTTTCAAAGAATGTAAAATTCAGAATATACAAGACAAATAGTTATACTGATTGTTTGTTATCTATGTTTGTGAAACCTGGTTTCTTACACTACATGACGAAAACAAATTTAGGTTGTTCTAAAACAAGACGCTTAGGAATATATTTGGTCCGTAAAGGGATGTGGCTACTGGGGAATGGAGGAGGTTACATAAAGATGAGCTACATACTCCGCACTCGTTACCAGACATTGTTAGGGTAGTCAAATCTCGCAGGCTATTGTGGGCAGGATGTACAGCGTGAATGGGAGAATCTAGAATTATGTTCAGGATATTGACTGGTAAGCCTAATTGGAAGATAACATTTGGAAGACCCAGATGCACATTACAGGATAACATTAGAATGAACCTAAAAGAGATAGGTTGTAATGAGGTGGACTGGATAGAACTTTTCTTAGCACTGCATTTTACTATCCGTTTCGGTTATATGCTTACTTACTAATTACGCTAATGGGTTAGGAATTAAGAAGGTTAGATTTAGAGGAAGTGAACCCGCATTTGCGTGGAGGAAAAGTGGAAAACTATTTGAGGGAAACCACTCCCAGTTCACCCGACCGAGATTAGAACCTCGATCTTCCCGTCCTTGACAGTCTAGCTCAACATGAAACTAGCGCGTTGGCTAATTGCGCCACCGAGAAGGGTTGGATAGAACTATCTAAAGATAGGGATAGGTCCTAATGAGGGGGTTGGATAGAACTATCTTAAGATAAGGATAGGTCCTAATGGGGGTCGGATAGAACTATATCAAGATAGGGATAGGCCCTAATGTGGGGGGTTGGATAGAACTAGCTTAAGATAGGGATAGGTCCTAATGAGAGGGGTTGGATAGAATTAGCTCAAGATAGGGATAGGTCCTAATGAGGGGGTTGGATAGAAGTAGCTCAAGATAGGGATAGGGTGTAATGAGGTCCATTGGATAGAATTAGCTCAAGATAAAGATAGGAAGTAATGAAGACAGACTGGATAGAACAAGCTCAAGATAGGAATAGAGTGTAATGATAAGGACTGGATAGAACTAGCTCAAGATAGGGATAAGTGGCGTACATTTTTTTGTAAGTGTGGCAATGAGATTTAGAGTTCTTAATGCAATAGAGTAAGTAGCCTAGTAAGCAATTAAGTAAGTAGGAAGTAGGAAAGAAAGACTTTCATAGGAAGTGTACCCGTACTTTTTCTAGGAGAGAAAGGGAGAGAGAGAGTTGTAAATAGTTTATTAAAACAACCCGGCCTGGATTCGAACCCCAACATTCCCGTTACTGACGGACCAGACGATCTTGAATCCTTAATCCTTTGATCTCTGATAATTGTCCCTCGTTATTGAATTAAATTAATTATATTTTAATATGCGTTATGCAGTTCGTAGGTCAACGTATTTTGACTGCGCTTTGTAAATATATCTATATTAACTAACTTATTAATATAGAAAAAAATATATCCAAAACTAACTAGGATTTAGGTTAATTAATTTTCTTTGGAATTAATAAAAGTATGTTTGTGTTTCATTTTGATCTGCTCTCTTAATTTGATAGTTGAATCAGTAATATTTTCATCTGAGGTCAAACTGAACTAAACTGCGCAATAGCTCCCATACCAACAGATTAAAGTTGATAAGATTATGAGACGTAGCACGTTGTTGACACAAACTATTAGTCACTCTAATAAGTGGGTAACTGACTAAACTGTCCTTTCCTCTGAAATATTAGACCAGGCCAATTAATATATTTCGATTTAGTTGCCTTTTTCCAGCTCATGTACCCTGATCGAAAATAACCAAGTTTATCGAAAGTCTTGTAATGCCCGGTTCACACATATAACGCCCCCCCCCCCTCCCCTACGAGGCAAACTGCAATCAGATAGGCAGTGGCATCGCGCCAGGGCAAGCAAGGCAAGCACTGCTTGCCTTTGATTGAAGATATGTAATTATTTGATTTAATGTTTGCAAAAATATTCTCCTGGTANCAATCAGATAGGCAGTGGCATCGCGCCAGGGCAAGCAAGGCAAGCACTGCTTGCCTTTGATTGAAGATATGTAATTATTTGATTTAATGTTTGCAAAAATATTCTCCTGGTAATCATTTAAATGTAATTCAAGCATCAGTGGGTTTAAAAAAAATCCCAGACATTGCAGTGACCGTAACATGCATTCAAGAAGTGCACTAGTCCTTCTAATGGTGGTTGAAAGCCAGTATTTGTCCGACTTTCATCCCATTGCTCTAGCTAGTGTAGTTCTTATTTGTGACGTCATAGATTTCGGAGGGTAGAGAAAGGGGAAGAGCTGCGGATATCAGGTATAAATGCAAGCAGCTGAGCTACGACTTATCTTGACCTAAATGTGACGACTAGAAATGAAGTCACTACCCCTGTCTCCCTCTTTTAAAACATAGAGGGATGGTATGGCAAGAAAGGGGAAATTAATATTGTCAAGGTACTGACGAGGTGCCTACACATCTTTAAGTCCGCTACACATGACACAAATTCTTCTACAAAAATTTGTACAAGAAGTTGCAGCCTGAAGATGGCGTCGTGTGAACACCAAAACTTATACAAGATCTGCTTTTAACAAATTATTGCATACAATTTCAGGAAATAGAACGTGTCCAATATCAGCCATTTTTCTTGTACAACTTTTGGGTTGTAAACACGAAAATTTTGTCTGCTAGACAGCTACTTAAAAAAAAGGTGATTGTAGTAAAAACAGCTAAATGCTTGAAAAAAACCTCAAATAATTATTATTGAAGGAGGTTGAACCCTAAATTTAAAGGTTTTCAACTGTTTTTAAGATATATTAAAAAATTGAAAAAAAATTCATTATATTTAGAAATGCTCAAGAAATTATTTACATTAAATACAAAAATTTTCCAAATCATTCAATCATTATTTTTCCATAAAAAGGGCAAAAACGCCATGTTTTTTTCAAATATTGGATGCAATCACAAATGCCGTGTGAACAGTCACTGGCTAAAATTTGTATGCAATTCATGTGACCAAGATATTGTACAATTTCTTGCACAACTTTTTGTACAAGAAGTTGTGTCGTGTGTACCGGGCTTTAGAGTTTTGTGGAGTTTATTGTAGCGGGTGCTTTTGTTTTAATGTGTGTATCAGTGAAAGCTAACAAACGAAAGTTTCTAAGTATATTTCTCTAATAAGTAATTACACAATAATGTAAATTACAAAACAGAAGGACGCCCAAAGTCACAACTATCGTAAAAAAAATACCTCCAAATAGCATCTTGAAGTATACATTTAAAAAATAATAACTCCGGGATCACCCCTTTTAAGCTTGGGGACACCCCTTCCAAGCTTGCCTAAGAATTTTGGTCACGAGACGCTACTGCAGATCGGGTGTCTTGACAGTTGCGTATCGCGACAATTGCGTCCAAAGGATCAATCAGGTGGACGACCCAGGCATGAGTCAGCATCGGAGTGAAAATTGCGTACAACCTGGATTGAAAGGGGGCTAGGCTAGCTTAGGTCAGGTTAGCTTAGGTGTTTGAAAAAAATGTATTTGGTAATGGTTCTGGGAGCAAATAAGACCCCTATACCGATGGTATAATGGGAGGGGGTAAACGTATCCTACACAGTTTTATATTCTTCATGTCAGTAATTGAAATTGGCCAACGGCCAACTCGGGTGGACAAATAAACAACTGTACGCAATAGTCGCTCTTTCTTGGGTGTACGCAATTATCGTGGTACGCAATTGTCATATACTCATAGATAGGAAATAACTTTTTTGACGGAATATTAAAGTTACTAAAACCATATTAATATATGTAAACGTAAATTTATGTGATAATCAACGATCACTCTTCATAAATAATATAAATATTAATTAAATAATACTAGATGTGTTTTTAGCACGACGTCTTACTGCCTGTTCAGGTTATACGCATAAATGATAACAACTCCAATGGGGTAGGGATGAGAGAGGAAGCATTTGCAGTGAAATAGAGTGGGAAACAATTTTTGAAAAACCACCCTTAGTAGACCCGACCGGGATTCAAACTCCAAACTCCCAGTCATCAGCAGGCCAGTCTAACACGAGAGTGACACCTTAGACCATTTTGCCACTGAAGCGGGTAAATAATACCAAGAATAATAGTAGTATATTATTTTGTAGAATAATAATAATTGCTTGAGAAATAACCAAACTCTCACTAACTTCTGAATTAGTGGTCACGTGGCCCAAACTTCAAGCTCATGTAGATTGGTTTGTCGCTGATGGGGCCGTCAAGGTTTGAAACACAGTCAGTTGGATTTAGGTTGGGTTTTTTTCCTAAACGATTTCCTACTCTTTCTTCAAGCAAATGTAGGAACATTTTCTAACGGCCCACTGTAGTATCCACCCCCGCACCCTTGGTTCAGATCCTGACCAGGTTAGTATACAGCCTGATCGCCTTGAATTCACATGTGTCAGTGTATGACCCAGTGCTAAATTGAAATATATTGTGTTTGGGCGCCAGGTAGTATCACGTCCCCTAAAAACGACTAGACTGGGTTTGATTCTAAAGAGTGATAAAATATTAATAATTAAGGTTAATCCATTCCACAATTTGAATCTTATTATTAATTGAAGAACAAATATAAATGATAGTGGAAGTTGAGTTTGGAGTGAATAGTCCACTGTGCGAGTATCTAAAACATGTACGATCTGTATGATGGTGTGATAGTGAGTGTTCCTCTAATGGCTACCATGAGAGATTCTTGCACTCTCAAAGAGGTACAAATAAAGGGTCCACCCCCTTGGGCGATTTCTCTTGTTGGAAAGAAATCGGCCAAGGTCACTTTTAATGTCACTTAAAAAAAAATCTGTTCGGGGATATCTTTTAAAATTTGTCCTGTTCTTTACTGCTAGAAATGTAAACATCATAAATACACATGCATTGTACCCTGGTTTTTGAAAGTGAGAATAAGGGATGCTCCAGTACGTTCTTCACTGTTTCTCATAAATCCTCCTAGAGTTAAAATGAAATATGATGTTATGTTTCAATCTATTTTAAATGCTATCGTCTCTATTCTGATCAGTGATCACATGATTGTGAGTTAATACATTTTGATAGACTGGACGGGTAGTAAGACGTGACGTAAAAAAAATACTTTCATTAATCTTTGTTCTATTGGAAAAAGAAGCGAAATATTTACAAATAAGTTGTGTCCATACTCAACTATTTCAGACTAATTGTTTGCAAGGAAATAATATTTTAACATTTAATTTGAATAAAAAATAATTTTAAAAACTTATTTTGAAAACTAACAAGGTACAGTACATCTATTTGTTTTATTGAGTGAAGTTGGAATCAGCCTTGTCTTTGGTATTATAAAATACTACTTAAATTAAATATTTTTTTATGAAACGCGATTCTCTATCTTTTTTATGTGTTTGATTTTTATATAATTAATTTACCTGTAGGATATATTATTTCAAAACTTTTCCTAATTTATTTTATCTTTGTTTTGTAAAAAATAGCAAACTATTTCAGGGGATATTTATAATGGCATGTTGGCTTTGAAGCAACGTTATATTTTAAAAATGTTTTTATAATACTTTGCTAGTTATGTAAAAAATATGAAAAATACAATCCACGTAACTATTTTTTGTTAAAACTAAGTAGAATACTGTAAAATGCAAACAAAACTGTCAACTTTAAGGAAAGTACCAACAATTCAAGTTTTATAATAAAATATTAATTGTTGTACTGTCATAAGTTTTTATTTATAAAAATTGGTTAATAAATTGCAATACCATTTTATTGACAATATTATTTTATACTAATCTGTCTTGACAGTTTTTAATATCCATCTTAAGTTGTTTTTTTATTAAAATTAAATGTGAAATTGAAACTCATCTGCTAAAGAGTGGTTTTAATAGAAATGTTACGTTTCTTTATTTTCTTAAGAACAACATTAATATTATTTTATCTAAATTTATATTATTTTTATATTGTTTTTTGAAGATCATTAAAGTCTACAAAACATAAACTAATTTAATTTCTGAAATAAATCTCTGAACTAGACATCAGGCACTCGTGGTATAGTAGAAATATGTTACGTTGGTTATCTTGAATGTTAATCCAGCCATGAATTATAGCTAAAATATAATCTTAGGACTTTGAACGGTTAAACTATGTTTTACTAAAAGGTAAGAATCATTTTACTATTAATTTGTTAGATCTAGACTGATTTTATTTTTATTTTAACACTTCTCACTAACCATTTGGGTCAAAAGTATATTTATTATTTACACTAGGGTGATAGAGATGAAGAAGATTTAATTCATAGTAAATGTAACTGAATTTTTGTGGAGGGAGAGTGTAAAACCATTTAGGAAAAAAATTAAGCAAAGAACCCCCCAACGGGATTTGAACCCCAACCTTCCCGTCATAGGCAAACCATGCTTAATGAGTTTGACCTCTAAACCACGTGTCCACCAGTGTGAGTACGAGTTTAAAAACAAATATTATTTAAGATGGTTTATTATTATTATTATTATTATCATCATCATTATTAACTTTACCTTACCTTATTAACCTGACACCTTAGCTCAGTCGGTAGCGTGTCTGTCTACTGAGCTAAGGGTCCCTGATTCGATTATTGACATGGCCGAAAAATGTATCATTGGTGAAATGTGAGCTTACACTTTCACAGTGATAAACTAACGGCTGGGGACTGGATGTTGTACCTGTCATAGTCTTAAGTTTGATTATAAGGCATATGAAGCTACGACAGGCCTAGCAAGCTGATAGTAGAAAATATATATTATTTGAGTAAAAACTGATCCGGACCACAAGCTGGAAACAGTAATGGACGTTAAAAAAGTATTATATATATATATATACTAATGCTATATATATATATTAATGCTATATATCAAAAGTGACAACTACATATAGCATTATGACGTATGAGTAGAGGATAAAATGACAGTTTCAGACCACTTTCTCCCATAAGGTTAACATTGATCCTCCTCATTCTAAGAGGAG
>CABFWB010006923.1:0-14404 GCA_902151455.1 Timema bartmani
CCCTAAAGCTGTTGAAATCATACATGAGGAACTCTGGAACTCTACAAATGAAGACTGACTTAATGGGCTTCATGTACATACATCCAGAGGTGTCAGTTACGGACCCATGTGTAAAAATGACTGATTTGCCCCAGATATGGACCAGTTCTGGCCAGATATGATCTTTCCACATGGGGAGGGTGAAATCCTCAATGAAATTTCTATGAAGCCAAGCAAAATTAACATAAGACTAAAGTGAATTAGTTCAAAAGGTAATTTTTGAATTAAAGAGTTAATGAAAGTTGCTTATTTGAATTTTCAGATTTTAGCTCATAAAATAATTTTATAAATCAAATTTCCAAAATATAATTTATTGAAACTTGCGTATTTGTATATTCTAGCAGTATGCATCAATAAAAATTTGTTCATAAAAACTTAATAATTACAGAATTATGACCATTTTTTATAAATTTTAAATTATTGTATTTCTTTTGATGCATTTGCATTACTTACGTTTTCAAATTTTCCCGCGGGAAAAACCAATGGACCTCGCTTAGTTGGTCAGTGAATATAACTCCCCTACCCCGCCCCCCGTACGATCTAATCCTGGCTACGCCAGTGCACCCCATCGCATATCATCTCAATGACCTTAAAACATACTTGGCCAATAAGGTATTTATGATTTTTTTGCATTCTCAACATATTTAAATTTATTCATGCCGGTCTATTATGTGTGTTTATCATTTTAAAAAAAAATTTTTGAAGAAATATTAATGAATAAATGTCTTAAGCCCAACAAATATTTTTTAGTAAGCTTACTCATCCCTGATCTATATTAATAAAATGAAGAGTCTATGTATGTCATGAGCATTGTGCAATATCTATTGCATGCAGACATTAGAAATTTAAATATTAGTAGCATCTGTGCACGAACATGTGCACATCCAAGCAGGAATATTAAAATTGTGATAATTTTTTTAAATTAATTAAAAAATGAAATGATTAAAGCTGTAAGAAAGCTTTACTACTACATTTCATACATTGAAGTTTGGTTGCAATGGAGAGTAAACAAGAAGTGTTTGGTATCCACAGCAAACTCTTCTTCTCATATCACCATGATATATTAATAAGCGTTAAATGTTGTGATTTATTTCTATTGAATAGTTTTTATGTATTAATACATTTTTATCCTTTTTACAACTTTTTAGCCTAAAATATTTCTCTGGGGTAGGCCAGGTAATTAATGTAAGAAGGGAAATAAGACTAAAATGGTAAAAATGTCCAGACATTACCAAAATATCAAAACTGGCACAATTAGCAAAAATGGCACCACCAGGCCACATTTCAAAGTATTGTGTGTAAAGAAAATTATAACATAGTCTTTAAAATAAATGTCAGCTTTTAAAACATGTTCAGATTATATCTCTATTTTTACATTGTGTATAAGTCAGCATATTTTTGTATTTTGTATCACAATCCAAGCAAATAAAGGATTAATATTTAAACATAATTTAAGACTTTGTTACTATTCCCTGTGGTTAATTTTATATACTAATAACAAAGCTAATTCATAGATTTCCCATGCGAAGAACAGGTACACCAGCTAATATAATATATGAAGAAGTTGTGGAAAAATATTTGTTGAGCAGAGTGAAATAATACTTCACTACAAAATTTCTGAATACACCATTGCTTGTTACCTCTGCTAAAATCTTTACCTTAACTAGTAAAGCCTCCTCTTATAATATATTTATCCATTTTAGCCACAAAATTAAATTAGCTGTTTTCACTCAGGGGTAACTTGATTTTTAGTTTAGTTTTGAAGGTTAACCATGCCCCTGAACATTATATAACTAGACTTATGATTTAGAATTATAGTTTAGTGTCATGCAAGAAATAAACAAGTTAATGTTTTATGTAAACAAAAAGAACACCAGTAAGATGAGTTGGCTGTTTTATTACTAACAAAATATTTAGACTATTTGTTGTCTAATTTGATCTGATTAAAAACAATCAAAAATGGGAAGTGCATAGTTTGAAATTCATTTTTATTTATTATATTCAAATTAAATAAAACAAAAACAAAGGAAACAAACTAGCGTTACTAAAATATTTAATATTAACCTTTGATAAAGCTTTCTAGTGTGTGTGAGAATAAAGCTTGATTTCCACGTTTGCCCAAAAATAGAGAACAGAATTTGCTTAGGTGGCGCAGAAATTCCCTCGCATACTGTATGTTGGCCCATGATGCATTGTAACGCTAACTTAAAACAGCTTATTATCAACATATTTTATATTCTAATGGATAAATATATATTTTAGATCATTCTCCCTATGGATGTTTCAAATTATAACGCTGTGTCGTGGCACAATCCAATACCCTGATACACACACTTTACATTAACGGGTTATTTCAAATCTCCTCACAACGGACAACGAAGCTGTCTGCTTGCTTCTGGCTGTAGAGCACATACCTTGTCAAATGCGCATGTGCATACATTGTAAAATGTGCATGCGCAATGATTTGAGATGGTTGGTTCTGATATTTGATTGGTTCTCCTGTGCCGAACATCTCGGGCAGAGCATATGAAGTGGCTTAGAGCTCATTATGTGACTATGTTTCTGTTCTGCGCTAGTTTTTTGGTGAACGTGTGAATCCACAGTGAGAGGTAGTGAGAGCAAGAGAGAGTGAGAGTAAGATAACAATAATAATCTTTTATGTCTCAACACTTAATACAAAATGTAATTTAGTTCTTGCAGGCCCAAAGTTCACCTTTCTTTGTACATTAATTTATATTAACTAAATCTTTAAACACATTGAGCCCCAGATGAAATTATTTAATTTGCTCATTGGACTAAATTAACTTTTTAGCCCCACTCAACTCATAACAAAGCCCACATTCATGGAAAAAAGCTAAAAAGAAATGATTGTGGTCAAAAATCGAGTTTTTTTAGTGTGGTTCATAGGTTCACAGTCATCCGGCTGAATATTCTCATGGTGTCCACAGCTCACTGGTAGCCCCAATGGAACACAAAAACAAAGTTGCCTGGACCAAGAGCCCAACAAAGTCCCACTTTATAGCCACACCCACATGAATGTGATCTCCTGGGCTGTAGGAAAGGCTTAAGAGACCAATTACTTCACGTGGCCAAAGAGCCCACGTTGCTCCATGTGGAAAGTTCACTGGATAGACCGCCATGGGGTTCAATGTGTTAAATGATGTGCATAGTCAATAATCACAGTATTATTTTTTAACATATAACATTTGAAATACTAGAGGAAAAAAATAAGTTCAACTTACTAAAGAACACAATTTTCATTTCAAGCAAAATTGTGTTGAATAATGCATATTGCGAGCTACACTTACACTATAGGGCATCCATGGCTGGAAGGGTGGTATCTGACATCTAGCAGAAGGTTTTTTATTGCAAACATTGACTGAAAGTGGATAATGTATCTATTTGTAAAAAATTATTATTTGCTTTCTAATATTATATTTTTAATAAAAAAAAGTGTTATCAAACAAGTTTAATAATACTTTCCTAGGAATTACTGTATAATTGCTGTTTTTGTAACATAGTAAAATAACAAAATATGCTTATAATATTAATCAAATTATTATGTGTTTTATTTTGTGGGTGTGGCAACATGTTCATGAAATAATTAATTAAAAAGTATTATATTCACATGTGTATCTTCTTATAACTGGCCACTGAAATGAATAAATGTGTTTATAACTTAGAGAGAGAGAAAGAGAGAGTGAGCCATATAAAATATTAGTTTAAAAATCAAATGTTTTTATTCTGTAAATAGCCATCCTTGTTTCAGCTGGTTCACCATTTTGATTTCAAAAAAGCAGGCTGGCTTTTAACAAGCTCTCATTTGAAAGACATTTTATTAGTGAAATATAGATGCCAGTTCCACAAAAAAGAAACATCCAAACGATTATTTTCATAAGCTTGTGGTGTTTCAATAATAAAAAAACTATTATTATTTAAAGCAAATTGTTTGTTTGAGTGAATGTTCTTACAACCAAAAGTAACAAGAAATCAAAATACAGTCTTGCAGATCATATGGTTTGGTGAATGGATATATGGTAGCTTTTTCTTGCTAACAGATACCACCTCTCCTATTGTGGATTCCCTATAGAATCCATTCTACCAGTGGTTTAAGACACCGGATTAAATCAATGAAAACTACTCTGAACATAATTATGAACTAAACATACTATCATACATTATTTGATAACCTTGTAGCTCCTAAAAGAATTCTTCTAGCCACTGCTCAGGAGTGAGATCAGGCTCAGTCTGAGAAATCATCGGCCTAGAAAGATTACGACTTTGGGTGGAATATTTTTTTCCGTTGTTGAAAAGTTTTCGCCTTGATCCTATTATTTAAGTCTTTGTTCAGCCTCAATGTGTGTGGAGCAAGATCTGGTTTAGAATGATAGGTCTTAGGCTTTGAATTAAACTTTTTTCTTTTCTTTTTTCTTTTTCTTGTAAAAGAGTTGTTAATTTGATCTTTTGATTGAAGAGTTATCCTTTGTTGTTCTTGTTGAAAAGTTACTACTTTGATGGTTTCATTGGAATCTTTATGTGGCAACGCTGTGGATCTCGGAAGATCTTCAGCCTTGTTCTGATGATCTTCATACTTGTTCTTATGATCTTTATTCGTGTTCTGATTGATAGGAGTTACATTTATCACAGTATCACTGTTATCAAAATAAATGTCACTATCATTTGGGGGTGCTATTTGGGTACAACTAGCCATATTAAATGATTCACTATAATGTGCTTCATTAAGAAGTTCTGTCTCACTATTATATACAGAATTAAAGCTTTCAACAGAAGATACATTTACACACATTGCAATGAATCTTATATCTGTCCCAGTATGGCTTGGTATTACACGAAGAGAGGCTGACATGCCACCTCTCAAAATGTCCATAAGATTCAAGCTTGGTGATATTTCACAGTTATCAATCAAAACACTTTCTATGTGGAAATAAGCTTGCTCAATTCTTCCACCTAAAGGAAATGATACTAGGCCGCTCCAAGGCCACACTCTCTCTATCTCACCGTAACAGTCCTTACAAAATGCAGAATCATTCATTTTTACAGGAATTAATTAAGTTACATAATCATCAATTGATATTTTTTAAATATATTTAATATAATCATTACTTCTATAAGAGTTGGGAAAATAGTTAGGATATTTCCTGAATCTTTAACTAGCTGCATCTCACTTTAAGACATCTCCAAGTGGTACCTCATAATATCTATGACACATTAAATATAACAGTTTTTGTATTAAAATCTGCTTTGTGAATCAGGCCATCAATTTTAAATCACCAGATGTATTAAGAGATTTTATTTTTTAATAATAACCTACAATATAGTGACTAACAAACGTTTTTGGGACAGGTTCAAAGTCTCCTCAGAGTTCTTAGATATTTGAATCTATTTAATTGATTTGATATTTAGTTTCCCATTTATAAAAACTGACATTCCTACTTTTAATGCATTCTTAATCATTCATAATCTAGCGCCTATTTGTATGACATAGAATTTGATATTTAAATAAAACACGACTTTTTGAATAATCCCTTCCCTTTCAAAGAGGATAGCAATGTTTCAACTACAAACATATATTTTGACCCCAGTACATATTAATATAATTTAAAATAATTTTTTTTAAATATTATTTGTATATTTTCTGGCTTGCAAATAAAAAACTGCAGTATTTTCCCCCCATTAAAGTTTTCTATAACCTACCATCTAGTTCCTGTACTATTATATCAAAACCAAATCTGACAAACTTAAAGCAAACTATCAAAAATAGAAAATGGTTAGTACTAGGGCTACATGGTGTCTACAGATTCAAACAAACAGGTTTTCATGACTTTTCACTTTCTTAACACTGCTTTACAAGACCGTCAAAATATTATATTATAAGTTCCCTTAGATTAAGAGCATAGCTAAAAAATGTCCACTATTCTAATTTTTCTGATATTCTCATTTTTCAATGTCATATTCAGAGAATATCAGCTAATATTATAACAATCCTCGCTTTCATGATCTGTACAGTATAAACTCTGGAATAGGTAGGGGAGTTTTTCTTAAAATAGGGCTACATAGTTTATATATGTATTTAAATATTTAGTGTACAAATTCATAACTAATTAAGAACTTTGAAAAACTGTGTTAAGCATTTTCAATAAAGAAGTTACTATTTCCATAGGAGGAACATCAATATTTGCTTTTAACTTATTGTGATCTTCTCAAATTAATACTTTCAGTTGGATGATCTGTGCCCCTGGAAAAATAAAACAGATCATTAACAATATGAAATAACTTTGTTGTCATAATATATATTTGAGGAAATTTGCTCTCTTGGGAAAACTATATTAATTAATTACTAAACTACCTAGTTAATTTAAGAATATCATGCTATGTGAGGAATAATTATGATATAGGATTACAAGCTAAGCAACTATCGAGTATAATAATTTTTAATCTACAAATGAAATGTATTTGAGACTTTCAAAAGAGATACTTTAGGCCAAATTAAACAGTTAACTACATCTAAGCATAAATATAGATCTGAATAATATTTATAAACATGGAAAAAGAGTAATTTTCAAATTAAATTTGAAGCATATTTATTTTTAAAAAAAATATATTTTGTAGCATTTTAATTTTAATGAAATAGCATTTTGTACCATATTAAGTTAATATAGTGAAATTATATTTTAAGTTAGTCATCATCATTAATTTATTGAGCTATCAAGCAGAGCACACTTATAAGGTGTGTTCAAAATACTACCAAACTCGATGTTCACTTTAGTTAAACTGGACAAGATTCGGTCACTGACAACATTGCACTGACCCAAAAACCAATCTGCATCAGCACTGCTCATAGGTGCCTGTATTGTCTTAAATTCTGCATGACTGAATGCATGTTTATGAATTGATTTGGCATTTAAAATCTGAACCTAATCAATATTTATTTTATCTTGTATATGATGCATTAGATTTAAATATAGCTGTTTCCACAAAGACTATGAATCTTTTGTCATAACTTAAAAATGTTATTTGTTTTAAATCCAATTTGGTTAGTGCTAACTTACCAATCTGAGAGTTGATATATTTAAAGTAAAAACTTAAATTCAACAACATTTTCTCAGTATTGTTATTAGCACCGTGTCTTACTACACGTTCGGGTTATACACACTTACGCTAATGTGTAGGTGTAGGGTGATTGTGAGATTAAATGGAGGACCTACAGTTTAACGTGGGATCCGAACCACGGTGGAGGCCTGGCATTCCTCACATTCATAAGTTGTGATTAATACACGTCTTGTCAGAGGTGAAGGAAGGATTTGGCAATCAGATAAATCTGTGCTGGGACCGAGGATTGAACCCGGACCCCCAGCACAGAAGTCTAACACCTTACCCCTAGACCACCAGGTCACCTTTCTCAGTATAAAATTGGATCAAAGTTCCTACTGCTAGCCAGCAAACATATGCTAATTATATATATATCTATATAAGAATTTTTTTCTAATATATAATATATGCTAATTTTTCTAATATATATTAGAAAAAATTAGCATATGTTTTCTGGCTAGCAGTAGGAAGGAACTATTTACACTGTTCTTTGATTCGATTTTGTCCTGAGAACATATTCTTGAACCTAAGTTCTTTACTTTAAATACAGGATGTCCCAAAAGTCTTTATACACATAGAGAAAAACAACTTTACTGAGTTGCATTACAAAATGTTTTCATTGTGGTGGCCCTCCTGTGTCAGACACAGATCAACGCGTTCATGCCAGTTTTGCCCAATGTTTTGCAAGATGTCTGGCATCACATGGGTGCAGGTGTCGATGATGCGAGCCTTCAGATGAAGATATCCCTGATTCTCGCCTGGTAGACGATAACCTTCAAATGTCCCCACAGGTAAAAATCAAGAGGCGTGAGGTCCAGAGACTGGAGCGGCCATTCCACAGGTTGGTTGCGTATACCCCTGTGTATGGAGACTTTTGGGACACCTTGTGTATACACTTTCAGATTGGCAAATTAGCATTAACCAAAAGTGATTCAAAATGAATAACATTTTTAAGTTAGGACAAAAGATTCATAGCGTTATTGTGGAAACAGCTATATCTAAATTTAATAGATACATATTTATTGAATTTGATACTCTGCATACTCTATTAACCTAAGGTTGGAATGTGAATAAAAATAAAATTTATAAAAACAATAACTTTTATTGCTATGTGATTTTTTCATGCCTGTAATAATATTCTTAAAAATTAAAAACATGTTATAATATTGACAAACACAACTATTTATTATTATTACAAAAAGTGCACTTGAATTGCCAAGTTAGGCATTCCATTAAACCCCCTCCCTTCCACCAATTAATTCTCAAAGGTCAACAAATACAAGACAAGTACAAAATATATACTAGAGAGTATTACAGAAGAAGATCTGTCCAATGAACAGGCTAAGTTATAATAAAATACATGTATCCATTAAATAAGCTCCTAAAATTTTCTATTGGGAAACGTAGGTACACCATTATCAAGAGCTTTAAGAATAAAAGAGCACGTATGACTCAGTGTATGGATGTTGTTGAAGCGAAGGCAGTATGCAAGGACAGGGAAGTGTGGAGAAAGTTAGTGAGGAAGGATTAAATACAGAGTGGTTCTACCATCCTCTTCCCCAGTTAGTGTTAGAAAATTTGATACTCCTAAAAGCTATTTGTAGTAATCCTTGTCTAAATTTTTTTTGAAAACTACACTCTTTTAACAACTATTTAGAATAATGCTCTACCCAAAATCTTTGAAATTTGGATACTCCCAGAGGCTATTCGGAGTAGTCATCCTAAAACCATTTTAAGAAGTGCTCGCCATAATTATGTTTAAAAATTAAATTCCTTAGAATCTATTTGAAGTGGCCCTCTCTTCTTTTTTTTTAATTTGGAGTGCCCTAGGAGCTATTTAAAGTGTTCTTCGCCTGATTTTTTTCCAAAAATTATAAAGCTATTGAGGCTATTTGAAGTGGTCTTCCACCAGCAAATTTTTTAAATTGGATGCTTTTAGAAGCTATTTGGAAAAGTCCCTGCCTGATTTTTTTTTTAATTAGACGCCTTTAGAACAGGAATGGCCAGACTTTTTAATCCAGGGATCTATTCCAGAGAAAGAAAATCCTTTGCAATCTACTATACTACAGAACCATAGGCTTATATTGTTTGTTTCATTGGTAAAATTTGAATAACCCATTTTGTGTTTTAATAGTAAATTATTACATATAAGAACTTATAGTCCTTTCCCACAATGAGATTGAGTTTTTCATCAAACCACCTAATATATAAAATGTTCCTGGAAAAAAGTATTTTCTTAATAAATACTTGACTTTTAAGTTAATGCAGATACCACATAATCGTAAGATAGTTTGTTGAATGAGAATTCATTATTACTCTGTCATAAAGGAAGGCAAGATTGTAAATGTTCATCAGTCAGACAGCTTCGATATTTTGATTTTCTAATGCTGATTTGAGAAAAATCTTCAAACCATCTGTTTCATTTTCTTTCTCTCAATCTTTTTTAATCAATCAACCAAACTAGCGACCGTGGTCGAGTGGTATATTGCGACCGACTGTTTGGCCACCTCTGCTTTAGAAGCTTTGAAAGTGGTCTTTCCCTGGCAAATTTTTGAAAAGTGAATGCCTCTGTTAAGTTGTTTCAAGTTTGATACAAGGCCATCTTTAAGAATCATATTAAAAACTTCGGAAAAGTTTGAAGAGGTTTGAAATCTAGGCTAATCTCTTTTATGACTAACCCTAATCTCTAAGAGTAACATTAATTGATTGCATAATTTAATGATACAACTATATTAATACGTGTTTGGAAGTAATAAACAAAGAACAAATCAACATATAATTATAAATGATAGTAGAACACACACCAAAACATATAAACACACCACTTTAAATCTTGAGTGAAAAAAAATTTTGAGCACAAGATGAACCAAACTTCAACTTTCTTATGAATGCCCTTTAGGAGCACCTAACCAAATATTTCCAATTGCAAAAATTTGTTGAAAGTTATTTATGTCAACCTTTGTTGGATTAATTTTTATTTGCAACTTAATCATGGTTTAGCAAAAGATTTTTATTTTTTGCGCTGTGTTTTACTTCCCATTTGGGTATTACACTTAGGTACTAATTGTGCTAATGGGTTTGGGATGAGGAAGGTTGAATTTAGAGGCAGTGTACCTGCATTTGCATAGTGAGAGAGTGGGAAACCATATAGGAAAAACCTCCTTAATACACCCGACCGGGATCGAACCATCTTCTCCCCATCATTGGTAGTCTTGTATGCCATGCAGCCACCAAAGTGGGTATCAAAAGAGTTATAAAAAGCTTATAATAATACTCCCTTAAGTCTCACCCCACAGATAACACCTATCTTAGATGGGTAATATAGCTCGAACCAGATGATAAAGTTTGGTATGGTTTTCTGTATTCTACCCTACAAGAACAGTGAAAATGATCCAATTGAAACAGTTTTCCTAGAATTTAAAAAAATACGACATTGAAAATAATTTTTTTTATATAAAAACCCATGAAAGTGATGCCAATTTCACTGTTGTCAAATGTACCTGCAAATAACAGCAATTTAATATGTTTCCTGGTTTGAGTGTGATCTTGTATATAATTTCCAAGTTAATCACACATGTGATGAGCTTTTAAAGATTACTATATTATTAGCTAACTAAGTGAAAGAGCCAAAAATAAAATAGAACTATTATATGTGGGTTTTTTTCATGCTTGTGGCAACAGTAAATATTAGAGTGCTTGAAATAATAAATTAAATATTGTTACATCCATAAAATAATAAATTAAATAGTATTACATCCACACTTTCATCTTCCTAAAAGTGGCCATCATAAATTATAACATAAACCATTTTTTTTATAACTTAGAGAAAAAGTAATTCAAAATAATGGTTCTATAATAAAAAGTTTTTTTCTAAACAGAATTGCATGAATGTGGATTGCATTGACGTCATCAACTGTCCATCTTGTCCAGTTCAACATCTTGATTTATAGAGAAAAGACACCATTCTATAAATAATGTTTATATGTACCGGTACTACAAAGTTTCTATCATTAAAAAATAAACATCCAAATGGTTCATTTCATAATTCCATCAAAAGTTTAAAGGAAAAATATGATAAGAAAAAGTAAAAAAAATAAAATTGTTAGATGTGAAAGTTTTGACTGCCAAAAGTGACAGCTGTTCAACATGTGGGCCTGCAGATCATCCGGTTTGGCAAGCAAGTACATGAGAGTAGAGCTGATAGATTTTCCTAGCTGTCAGATAAGGCTATTCATAATTAAATCAGGATATAGGATGACTAAAGTGGTGAAGAATGGCACACAGAGTCAAAGCTCTTATTCTGAAATGATGTGCAACTTAATATAATGCAATGTATTCTAACGTAAGGATGATTTAACATAAAGGTTTACCTAATATTTCTGAAGGAAATCATTAAAATTCCCTTAGTGTAACACCAAAGATATTTAGCACATTAGTTCCGCTTGCTTATGGTGTGCAATAGACTATGTTTCATGAACACTAAGCCGTCATGGTCTCTTATCAGATTTTATTTCATAGCTCCAGTAAGTTTAAGCTAGAGATACCTCAAACCTAATAAGTTTTAGCTGATACAATACCATTTATGTGGACAATTTGTTTTTAAAACATCTAGATTTCTGAACTGTATTTTATTCACATTTTTACAGTAAATTATTTTACTTTTATATTGAGTACTTTTTTTAGCATCACATTTTACTACCAGTTTGAGTTATTCGCATAAGTAATTATTGATCACACCTTATTTTTTCTTATGTTATGTTACAGTTAAGCGTATACTGTATCCATCTGAACTATCCACACATATTACACTAATGGAAGAGGGATGAGTTATGAGGTGGAAGGAAAGTGGGAAAAAAACTACCCCAGGTGCACCAGGTGGTTATTCTAACTATGACCTCTCCATCACCAGCGAGCCTAGCCAAACGAGCTTCACACCATAAGACTGTGTGGCTAACAATGTGGGTTTAATGTTAGCTTTAATTTCCATATCAAGATTGTCATAATTTACTGATTGTATTTTATTCATGCATATAGCCGAGCACTAAGGATAACATTACTATTTCGAGAATGGCATGCAACTGTGTGACCACATGTACTTGTTATTAGTTGTATTACAATAAAACACTTTTTATTAGTATAGACACACACATGGATAGTAGAATAATACCAAGATATTAAGATTGTTTGTAAATTTTCAATAGGCCTGATAAGAACATTTAAAATGTAGACCTGCTCACCTAAAATACAGATGAACGTAAATATTAGATATAATGGAATATTTCCAATTAGGTATCATAAGTATTTTAGTATTCACTTAGTTTAGTATTAGGATAGCCTGTAAGCTCTTTAAGTTTCCAGGTGTCTGGTCATATCAGATGGTTTTTGTGTATTTATAAATCAATACATTTTGTTTGGGAGACAATATGGTCAGTCGATATCCCGTTTCTAAGGAGAATTAATTTGTTGTATGAAATGTTAAAGAATATTTTTTAATGGTATACATCGATTTGACATATTAGTTTGTTCATAAAAATAATAGAAGAATATTGATATTTTGGCTAGAAAAAAAAAATTAGTTTGGTGATGGGTAGGGCCTAAAAAAAGCCTCGACTGCTTATCTGTGACAAGGGAAAATTTTTGTTTGATGAGTAAAAACAAATAATCTATTTTTAATTATTAATTTCGCTATGGTTGAGCTGAATCCTTCACAAGATATCCTGTCAATATGACTGCATAAAAACTTTCACAAGATTGTTGTTGATTTTAGGTTTGAATAGATTGTACATAATCTAGAGATAGAATGTTGATATTACTTTTTGACTGAAGCGTAGATAAGCTAGTGATAAGACTAAATAGCGATTCTCTTGCAAGGTGATATTGATATCTTATTAAGGTTTGAAGGCAATTTTGAGATAGATATAAATCAGGGTTACCAATATTGAAAACATACGAACCTTAAAACACAAGAAAAACAAAGAATCGCGAGTACAATTTGGCACGTATTGTCGTATTCTTAACTTTTTTGTTCACGAATGAGGGGGTGAATAAATGCTGAAAAGAATGTTTCTTTTTTTTTTCAATTTTTTTTTTATATTATGTCAACATCGGAGATCAATGGAAAATGTACAATACAAGGTGCCCCACAATTATTTAGCCCATGTGATTCTAGTGCTGGGACTGCATTTGAGAGTCAAAAGAGTGGGGGGAAAAAAAAATTTTTTTTGTCAAAGTGGGAGGAGTTTAAGTGGTTGAAATGGGTGTGGCAAGATATTCAGTATGTCCACAGTTCAAAGGATTATGCGATTCATCATCACATGTGGTAATGGGTTCAAAGAACCATTTCGTCCCGAGACTTTCAAGTTTCACAACATAGCTGCTCCACATATGAGATGCGTGGAAGCATTAGATGTTCAAGAATACCCAGAAAGGTCTTCTATGGCAAAGTGTCTTAAAAGGATGGACAAAAAATGTTCTCTCAAATTTGATATGTTATTTAATATAAGTTATTATAGTGCCAAAAACAATAAGCCCTTAACTGATATTAAAGGTCTTGCGGAGCTTGTTGATAAACTTAATGTGGAAGTACTGGAAGAATATACCAATAATAAGAAATAGCACTACTTAAGGCTACCTAGACAGCATAGGTAAATAACTTCAAAAGGTTAACTTGGATTGGAGAAATGAAAAATGTTTAGTTGGCCTGGAAACTGATGGAGCACCTTCCATGATAGTTTGGTGACTAAAATCACCAATTGTGCAAATCATGTTACAACTGTTCATTGTGTTGCATACAAACTTCAGATAAGTGTGCTGAGGTCACTTAAAGAAGTATCCTAAATTGATAAAATTTACCATTGCCTAATTTCTCTTCACAAATTCTACAATAGGTCAATATATATTCACCCTGATGAGCAAACCTCGTAACTCCACTTTTATGTGATTTCAACATTTTAGTTTATTGTTATCTCAGGTGGAGACTTTTTACTGTGCTGTGAAGAAATCTTGGTTAATTTTTTTTTAGAAAGACCCACATATTGGTTATGTTCAATCCTTTATGACTCCAATGTAAAAATATCTAATAGGTACGGCAAAGCTTGTAACCCATTTCAATGTACCTGTTTTCCATCCTGAGATGTATCTTGGAACTCTCATTGGGCTTAGAGAAGAAGTTTATAATTTATAATTTCTGTAATTATAAAAAAAAAGCAGAAGGTTATTTTCTAAATTCTATTTCATTCTTTTTTTTTTTTTTGTT
>CABFWB010006923.1:14458-28804 GCA_902151455.1 Timema bartmani
TTTTTTTTTTTTTTGTTACTAGTTGAAGAAAATACTCTAATTAAACTGAATCTTGGAGTAACGAGGCTTTCAATGTTAAGATATTTTATTAGAAGAATCATATAAAAGGGAGTTATGAGTTTAAATTAAGGAGTTATGAGGTAGCACTATTTATGTACAGAATGTCCCAAATTAGGCCTAATGTTTTCATACCAAATGTAAAAATAAAGTAAGAACAACTATGATGATTCAGAAGGCAGTGTTTAAACTTTCATTTGTTTGTTTATTTTAGATGTAAAGAAACATGGCGGTGATACTATTAATTATCGGTTGACCAGCGGAAATTGACAATGAAGCAATATTGGAAAACGGAGAGTGTGAATGAGGTGCAACGACATCGGAGAACCGAATGTGGAACACCAGCACCTATGCACCTATCAATTAGAAGAATCCGTGACAAGTTTGAGGCTGACGGAACAGTGCAGGATGTACGAAGGGGACGGTGCGGACGGAAGAAAACATAGACGGACAATGAAAGTGTTGAGGTAGTAATGCAGGCACTCTCACAGTCCTCAAACAAACCCAAATCTGTGATGCAGTGTTCTTGCGAGACAGGTGTCAGCAGATCCAGTGTCCATCGCATTGTGCGGGGTGAGAAGTGTAAGCCGTATATTCAGAGATGGCTCTGTGTAATGAAAGAGGATGATTCTGATAGGCGCATTGAATTTTGAGAGTGGTTCTTAGAATTGTGTGACATATGGGATGGTTTTGAAAATTTAATAGTTTGGTCTGATGAAGCCACTTTTAAGCTTAACAGTTCTGTTAATCACCATAACTGTGTTTACTGGTCAAGGGAAAACCCACAAGTTATTGTAGAACAGGCAGTAAATCCACCAGGGATATCCGTGTGATGTGGCCTATCTTCCAGAGGACTGATTGGCTCGTTTTTCTTTGAAAGGACTATCACAGGCACCGTCTACCTATGAATGTTGCAAGATAACATCATCCCAGCTCTTAATTACCTCTTTGGCAATGAAGGTGTGTTTTACTTCCAACATTAAGCGTATAACCCGAACGAGTAGTAAGACGCGGTGCTAAATATTATTATTTACTTCCAACAGGATGGTGCGCCACCACATTATCATCGCGATGTGCAAGAGTTTCCCGATCGCACGCTCCCAGAAAGATGGATGGGGCGGAGGGGATCTGTGAAATATCCACATCGGTCTCCAGACCTAAAACCCATGGACTTTGGGGTACTCTCAAGAATGCTGTGTATTCCACAAAACCACAAACATTGGCGGACATGAGAGAACGAATGAAACATGCCTGTGTTGCTATTCCACTTGCAATAATGTCTGTTTGCCACTCTGTTGTATGGCGTTGTCGACGATGCATTGATGCCGCTGATGGTCACTTCGAGCATTTATAACTTTAAAGAAAACCATGAAACTCACATTATGTTTATATTTACATTATGTGGTAAAATTTAAACATTCAAATAGTGGATACATTAATTTGGGACACACTGTATATAAAGCTTAACTTGTAGGTCTATCACCAATTTTATAATGTAATATGACTTGTGTCTTGTTCAAACCTTATAAACTCCATTAAAAACGCTAAAACCATAAAAAATTTATTTACAATACATTTTATCATAGTATAGAAGTAGCATTAGCAATGCATAGGATTTATTTAAAATCATTCCCTCCTCCACACCCACCCAATAAGGTTTACATTTCTTGAGTTTCAAGTTTTGCGGTTTAGGGTGATCATATGTAAACGTTTATTTTCCTGTCATTAATCCACTTTTAGGCTATCAATAATATATTGTACTTAAACAATTATTGTGTACAGCCTGAATGGGTAGTAATGAGGTGCTAAAAAAATCATTATTTTTAATCTTTCTACCGGTATTATAGGCCTACATCTTACTAAAACTAAACATGCATTTCCTTTGAAAATAGATTATCACACTATTAAAATAAATTTAGCCACCTAATACATGTAAGTGAACAAAGAACACAGCAATTAACTTTGGTTTAAAAATTATGTTTATTTATTCCATTTAGAATTAGCTTTTTAACTAAAGTCTATGATAAAGGGCAAATCGTATTTACCCTTTAGTTAAGTGTGCTGTAAGGGTTGCATCAGTAGCCTACACTTGAAAGATAATTCAGACACTATCAATGATGATGTCTGCCCTTTAAATCAAGGTCAATGCAATTTCCAAGTGCACTTGGTGGCTACGGTGTAATCCGAAGGCAGGATCCTTTTTTTTCTTTGTCAATTCCAAGAAATTTAATGTTTTATAGTACCTATACAAACAAGATTTTGAAGTTTCTGATTAGGGAGCCTGTAGCAAAACAAATGTGATAAAAAATTCTAAATCATTAAAAAAATACTTCGAAAACTAAGTTAATGGGTATTTTTAAGCACGGGTTCTATAGAATCTTGTTTTACAAAATTTGTATTTATTCAAACATGAAAGGTTGGGTAAAGCTAAATAATTTTATTTATTCACATATAAAAGGTTAAGTTAGGCTCAGGTGGTTTTTTTAGTGAAAACATTATTAATATTTTGCATAAATATTTTTATTATCAAGTCCTAAAGCTTTCCTACTCAGTTGAAATGTTTGGTGATCTGCTCATGTATAGTGCAGTTGAGATGTGTGATGATCTGATTCATGTGGTTTGTTGGAGGTCATTCAAAGTTTTATTTAAAATAAATATAATAAAACAATAAGTTAGTTAATCGGGTACAAAATTTAGGTCTATTACTTTAAAAAAATAAAACTGTAGTGCTTGTGGACGCTTTCTGCATATTAATAAATATATAAAATCACTATTGGGCTATAATCTAAGGTGTCCGAACTGAATGAACTGTTCCAAGGAAAGGTTTGTTAATGCAAGGATCCTTACATTCCGCACAATGCTACAGCATATGGCGGAACTTTACCTGGTCAGTAAGGTGAGTTTTATCATTTTCTTTTCTTGAAGGTTTGGATTTTTTTGACAAGGCTAGTTATGTTATATTCGGAAATTTGTACGTAGCCTAAGTGCCAGAAAACATTATATTTATATTAGTTTGACACTGAAACAAAAAAAAAGAATCTCGCTATCGCTTCATACTATCCCCCACTTGACTCCAAAGGGCTTATGGATGGACTATTCAAACACCTAAGTCAACATGGTCAAAGTAGGCCTAGCCTAGTAAGCATGTTAGATTGTAAGTAAATTTTAACACAAGTTTGAATAAAATTATGTTTTTTTTAAGATAAATTTACTACATTGAAATTGGGTATTGCATTCGATATTTGGCCAAATTTTAATGTTTAGGCTACATCATTAAGGTGGGCATATGGTATATGTAAAATTTTCAAATAAATCAGTGCACACTACCTGTTAGAAGTTTTTTATATTTATTTAATTAATGTATACTTACATATTTTGTTAACTTAATATTTTTATTATTTCATTTAAAAACAAATAAATTCATTTCTTGTTATTTTTATCAAAGACAATAACTTAACCTAACAAAAATATTTCTTTTTTTTTAAACAAATCCAGTACACAGATAGCAGAATAAGCAGCTGTAGAAGCACAATGAAATAAACTAGCCGACCAAATATATTAGTTTTAGAAAAAATTATAGAATGCGTAAAACATAAACGTAACAATAAAATGAATGGAATCTACTTAAAACTATATTATAAATAAGTTTTTTAATATTAAACTTGGCCAGATATGGTGAAAATAGTTATAAATTAATCAGTAAAGGGAAAATCAATTAAATCAGATTAATTTTTACAGTGATAACCGTGTAATGAAGTCATGATTAAATGAACGTTCTTTTTGCGCAAACTTTAAGGTAATTTCACAATAAAAATGTACTACACACATTTAACAATTTATTAATTATAAGCTATAAATAGTGATTTTTATTTCAAATCATTATAGGTCACAATTAGGTCCTTAGAGCATGGGCGTCGTTAGTTATAAATTTATTGGAGAAACATAAAATTTTTCTTGAAAATTAATTTTATTGTTACTTTGTTTTGGTACATCGTCACACTAAAATACTTCATGCACGCAATCTAATAATTATTGTAAAAAATAAATTAAGTTAAAACCCACAAAACAAAATAAATTTATAAAAAATCCTATTTGATAATAAAGAGAAGAAATAAACAATAACAAAATAATTAACAGTGTCATTAGAATGGGTTCAAAAGTCCTTTTCCTGAAATGTAGCAGGCTACCAAGTTTTCTTATATCGAGTCCATGGCCATGTCCTTAATACATTAAAAATTCAATTCAATGACAAAGAAAACAAATAACAAAGAACACGAAATATTAACATTAGGATAAAACTAGTCCAAAAGTCCTTTTCCTCAATTCAGACCTGGAGAGCAGTGTCACAGCAATTTTACTAATATCAATTGAGTCTAAGATGTAATTGTGAACATGACAAAGGGTAACGTGGTTCGGTCTCTTTTGAGTCAGTGGGGAATGCAAATATGTCTTCAGCCGTGTGAGAGAGCTGAAACTTCTCTCTGCCTCACAAAACGAGTTGGGTAAAACCCCGAACAAGATGCTCCAAATTTGAAAACAAATTATAATATTTCACGGAATGTTTTAGAACCTATCATTATTTATTTATCGAGTCAAGTCAGTTGTGAATTGAATTTTTTTGTTTGCAACGTATAAGTTACTTTATTCCATTATTACAGTTCAACTAACTAAAATGTATCATGTAAGGTAGATTATTGAATTATTGGGGGGACGTGTCACCCCGACCTCCCCGCCAACGACGCCCATGCTTAGAGTACCTATCTAATAGCTTGTCTTTAGAAGTTGTGGTATAATCCAACGTATACCTAGGATCTTTGTATCATAGACAGGACGAACAAGCCTCGTAAATGAATACATACCGAATCACATCGTTCCATTATGGGTTAGACAAGAAACTGGCCATAAAGCTCAAAAAAAACTTGGTACTTAATCCATCCTCATTAACTTTCTCCTCACTTCCCTAGCCTTACATACTCCCTTTGCTTCAACAACATCCATACACCGAATACCAGTGGCGTATTCTCCGAGTATGCTAGTCCTGCGCCGCATACCCATACTGATATGGACTAGTTTTTTGTTTAATTCAATGCTGTCTGTGCGAACTGTGGAAATACTAATGTTTAAATTGTTAATAAATATATATATAATTAATTCATAATTGAAAAACTAATATTGGTTCATATTCCAAGAATACTGTGTTTTAAGTAATTCTTCTTCCAAAAGGATCTACTTAACACAATAGGAAACCCAGGGCTTGCTGCTTGAAAATCGCAAGGCATGGTAGGGAGGCTATAATGATCTTGCCCAATGTTTAGGGGGTTGTAACACATTCCTTTCCGTTCGTCCACCAATGAGTTCGGGTTTTTACACCCCGGGGCATGTTGTTCATGTGAAGCAAGCTAAGCATTGTGCCAACTATTGAAAAAAGATACAAGATCACAATATTTATTTATTAGGCTAATTTAGTATAGTTTCAGTAAAATTACATAAAATATATATAAAATTAATTATAAAATAATAGTTAGTATACGTAACAAGCTTTAAATGATACACTAATTTAATACATTGAGTTATGTTTAGGCATTCTAGTCAAATGTATTATCATGTATTTGGCAAAAACATTTAACCACTCTTTCAAATTTAGTCATTTCAGCACTGGAAGTAAGGGGAAGGGGGGCGGATTACGAAGCTACTTTAACCGTAGTTGACGGTAATTCTTGTTTTTCTTTAGTAAAAAGGATTCCTGGAGTTTTAATAGTATTCTTTTAGTTTTCGTTATACATTAACGACTTTTTAGTCATTGTGATTTTATATAATTATACATCAAAGAATCCCAAAAGTCAGGAGTGTAATTTCACCATTTCAAGATGATTTAGAAGGAAAAGGTAAAATAAAATATATGTTCATATAATTTACTTATTCAGTGGCGCACCCAGCCGTTTACTTTGTGAGAGGTATTCAATCAAGGCTGTAGCAAAATGACATTTTGATGGAAAGAGCAAATTTTGGGGTTGCACAGCCACCTAGGCCCTGAAGGCTGAGAATATTTATGAATATTAAATGCTTTTATAAATTATTTAGTGTAGTTTTATAGCAATTAAGAGATTTAAATAATGCAAATGATATCGAAGCTATTATTTATATAATTTTTTTAATTGTTAATTTTGTGTTTAACGGTAAATCTTTTGAATATTAGGCTTAAGCCTGAAGCCTGGTATTAAAATGTAGCCTATATATTCGATAAATCTTCAATTATAAATATTTTAGTTATACTTAATATTATTTAAATTTCTATTAACATTATTTGTGGTGTTGGAGAAAGAGGGGGGTCAAATATCCTATTTTCCCCTCTCCCCCTTGGGTTCACCTATGCTTACAGCAAAAGATATGTGTAAATTTCTTGGCAATAAACCAATGACGTAGCGATAGAATATTAATAGTCTGAGATAATCTCCCTTATGTTAGTCATAGTTTACGTATCTAAATGGCTTCTGGAGCATAAATTATCAAGTTGGTAGACTCGTTTGTTTCCAAGCAGCATTTTGTGAGATAAGTTAGGCTTTAAGAAATAGATTTAATTGCAACGTAAGTTGGAGAATCCACCTGATTCCCTCTCACCATGATCTGATGGACGCTTGATCCATGTACCACTTCATTTTACTCTTATTATGATTTTTTGCTTTATTATTGCTAACTGTGTGCTTTTAATTACACTAGGCTAATTGAATAGGATCTGTCTCTCTTATGCATTCAGAAATGTACCCATACCACTCTTAGCCCCGACATTAATATTTAATTAAATTTCTAACCATTACAATTTGAGGACCGTCTTTGTGGTCTAGTGGTCAGAGGTTCTGGCTACGGTCCCAGAGGTCCCGGGTTTGATTCCCGGCGCGTCTAGATTTTCTGAGAAATCTTTCCAGATTATTTGAGACGCAGAACCACACACATCTCCAAATATTTTCCTTTAAATAATCCCTTGACGTTCTTGGACAATGGTGGTTGAGGTCCCTCGGCCCCCAAATCTCCTCTGCAACATTTATAGTACAACATACCTATTAATTTTTCTCAGAATATGCCACTACCGAATACATTGACTTCCAACGCGCTCCAGACCTGAACCANCCTCAATGAACCTTGCAAATACAGGCAGTGCATTATATAAGTGAGAAAATAAAAGAACAAAACAACAACCATAGCGTATAGAAATAAGAAAGTGTGGAAATTCTATTAACTTACATGGGTCTGCCGCTTGGAGCGCTTACATCAATTTGGCCAGCCGGCAACTGAGCAATAAAATAATGTAGAATACCTAAACGCAGTTAAATAGATAGGCTACATTAAATTACTTTGTTTTAATAGGCTAAATATAGTTTAAACCCGCAAAATACTAAAAACATTATTTTGAACTGACAATTTTATTAATACCATATCTGAATAAAGTATTTCTTTAATCTATCGTAATACGAGCAATTTTACGTCTGAATTTTATTTGTAATTTATGGCAATAATAATAGCAAGCTACTAATAATATTGACAGCCATGAATTTCAGTAATATCTTATACATTTATTATTATTTTTATAATTATTATACATATTTAAATTATTTAATGTAGAACAATTAAATTGGTATTTCTTTATCTGTTGAACCCACATATTTAATGTTGTCTTCTTATAACAGATGCGTACTTATGTGCGATCCTATCAGAAGTCCTTATGTTGTTTTTTGCAGTAAGTTATATCAACTCCATATTAAATTATATTTTACACCTTTGTTTTAAAACAATATTTTAAATTTTATTTTACATTATACTACACTGTAT
Organism: Timema bartmani; assembly: GCA_902151455.1. Taxonomy (NCBI): domain Eukaryota; kingdom Metazoa; phylum Arthropoda; class Insecta; order Phasmatodea; family Timematidae; genus Timema; species Timema bartmani. Next base: position 22,340 of record CABFWB010006923.1, read on the forward strand.
TATTTTTTATTTTTATTATTCTTTAATATAAATGCTTATTTGAGGCTTATTCTAGTCTGCTCAGGTTTATTATTTCATGTTATTATGAATCGCTTTGTAAAATTTCAAGAACTCTCAATTACTAAACAGCCAATTTCCATAAACACGTTACAATAATTACAACTTTGGCAGATATGATTTAAAAAAATTGATATTTAAAACTACGTATGGATTGTAGTTTTAAGAATCGCCAACCTTTGACAACTTCCAGACTGATTTAACATGTTTTTCAACACTTATCTCATTTCTTTTACGGCTGGCTTACTCAATTTTGGCACATCAGTTGTTAGTTTTTTAGGAGGATTCCTTCGTTATATATACTTACTAAAATACTTTGACAGGTTAGGAAAAATATGTAAAAGAGAACTGGTTTTCAAATGCCAATTTGATCGAGGAAGTTTCATATTTTCTCCATTGGTTATAAAATCGTCACATTTTACAAGAAAATCTTCAGAAAAATTTAAGGTCTAACCATGGATTTGTTTAGTATATGATGTGTCAGTAAAATTTATATTAGCCGGGCTGCACAGGGCCAAAATTATTATTATTATTATTATTATTATCATTATTATTATTATTACTATTAGCATCGTGTCTTACTACCCGTTTGGGTTATACGCAGTTATGCTAATGTGTAGTTGTAGGGTGATTGTGAGATGAAATGGAGGACCTACAGTTCAACGTGGAATCCGAACCACGGTGGAGGCCTGGCATTCCACACATTCACAAGTTGTGATTAATACACATCTTGTCAGAGGTGAAGGAAAGGTTTGGCAGTCAGATAAATCTTTGTCAGGACCGAGGATTGAGCCCCGGACCCCCAGCACAGAAGTCCGACACCTTACCCCTAGACCACCAGGTCAACATCAAATTGTTATTTTACATATGATATTGAATAATAATATCTATTATATGTACTATATTATTTGAAGAATAATTTTTAAACTGCTAGCTAAAGACTAAACGCTTAGTTTTGGAGGTATTCTTTTAAAAAATTTTTTTTATAAATTTTCTAAAACAAACAAACAAACTAGACTCGTGACAAAGAAACCATTTATGATTACTATCTTGAATAGTAAATAATCCATTTTTCTTTACTAGTCATAAATAATTTCCAAGGAGATTAAATTCGTAGGGGCTTTTATCGTCATGTATTATTCCTCCCACTCGCACTGATAGACTATTATTATTTATTTTTTATTTTTTAATAGAGCTTAAAGACACGTTTACACATGTTATTATAACTATTTCATATGGGTTGACTTTTTACTTATGTTATGGCATTAGGAACTCAAAATGTCATTGCCATACTTACCAAAGTACGCCACCTATCCCTATCTTGAACCAGTCCTATCCAGTCCGCCTCTTTACGCCCTGTCTCTTTCAGGTCCATTCTAATGTTATCCTCCCATCTACGTCTAGGTCTTCCCATCGGATTTACCCTTCAATACCCTGAAAACAGTTCTAGATTTTCCCATTCACTTTGCATGTCCTGCACATCGTAATCCGCAAGATATTACTAACTTAACAATGGCTTGGGATGAATACGGGCTATGTAACCTCCCTCAATTCCCAGTATCCTCATCCTGTTTGGGACTACAAATGTTCCTAATCACCTTGTTTTCGATCACCCTAGATTAATTTTGGTCATTCAGGGTAAGAGACCATGGACAGCGGACAGTTAAACGTACTGAAAAACAACCAAAGCAAACCCAGTGTGATCCAACATAATAACGTTTCTGAGTTGTTAAGAGAGTAGAGTGAATATTACTTTGTAAAACTTATATAGTATTTGGTTTTTTCATGCTCATTTAATACTGTAATCTGTGATTGCTGATAGCTTTGGTTTATCTTTGAAGTGTTCTGATACTCATTTGTCACTTTGGAAAATATATAATTTGGTTTAAAAGTCCATAAAGTTAGAATATCAAAATGCGGAGATTCCGCTTCTACTATTCATTTATATTTACTAGTCGTAATTTACGTGTGTGTAAATATATATATGTGGTTAACGTATTTTAAATACTAAATTTGCAGTATTTGGTTGATACCTACTCTCCCATTGTTCCCTAAATAAGTTTATGAAATCAACGGAGTGTGAAGTAGGAATCAATCCGTAGTTTCGTTGACGTTAATCAAAATTTTAAGAATTCAGTTTTTTTTAGTTTTTTTTAACATTTGGTAATCAAATTCAGACCTTTGGACAATTTCTTGACTTTTTTGTATTTTTGTTTAGATGTGGGGAATCTTGATTAAACGTTGTTTACGATTAAATAATTTTCTGGCAAATATACTAAATGCGACTCTCATGGGCTGCTGGTTTGAAGGGAGCCAATGATATCGTTCCATTAACCTTGGCTCTTTCTGTTGGAACATCAGGTTTTAGTGATGGTAAAAATAACAAGTCTCTCTATCCAAATTCCTTTTATCAGTTATCAGTTCTATCTACATTGTTACAATTTCAGGAAGAGATATTTTAATGGGCCAAAAAGTAGTAATTTTTGTGTTAAAAGGCACATTCAAATTTTAAAAAATGCACATTAAATAACCTATAATGACACCCCAATAATAATAAATCATAATAATAAAAATACCCTACACATATAGAGCAAAAAAGGTAAGAAATTTAAAAAATACCATTAATACCTTATCACAGGATGTCTAATAAAGTTCTCCAAGGGGCTTGGAAGGGAAAGACGCCCAATGACACGGATTAAAAAGCCAACAAATGGCAACCAATAAGGATACCCCATTTACCCTCCAAAAAGTCCCAAGCCAATGGTGATGTGTCTGGATTGTACAGTACATATTTATACAATAAGATACCTAATCAAATTACATTTAAAATGAATACATTTAAAATTGGTAACTAAGCTACTTTTGTGTCTAGTTACATAAATAAACAATACATATAATAGACTTGAGTGAAGATAATATAATCACAGCAAGTTTCTCGGTTTCAAATCCTGCCAAAAGAGCTCACTACCATTCGATAATTATATTAAAAGTTCCATCTTCCACTGCCAGGATGCACTACACACACACACCTCCAAATTAGAGTAACCTCAATGAGTTTCTGCGTTCCTTGATGAGTACTCGCTAGCCGTTCCGTCTTATGGAAGTACTATTATCACCCCTATGACACACTACTCAAGACCTTATATAAAAGTTGATCAGACTTTGAAGCTTTTAAGTTACATGATTTGCCACTATATGAGAAAGCATTGTGATCGTTGCGGATAGTTGTGACGTTTTATAACAACAGCTATTCCAATTTATAAGATTTTATTTCTACACAATGGCTCCACATGTCAAAAATTAAAATAAATGTAAGTTTCCAGATTGTTTTAAAAATGACGTTTCAACGTTTATACGCCCTCAAATTTCGAGAAACATGATTGTGAGAAAAAATACAAGAAAGGTTTTTGGTTAAAAGAACTTTAGAAAAAACAAACAAATCTAATAATAGATTTTGTGAAAGACATTTTTGCTCAAAAATATATTCTACGAGAGTGGATTGTAGCAGATAGTGATGAAATAATTTTGCAAAAGGAAAGTGTGCAATTGCTTTTTATAATTTAAGATTAGTTTTTCCCTTAATTATTTCCACATTGGTTGATCAATGTTTGCAATAAAAAAACTTCTGCTAGATATCAGTTACCACCACTCCTATGTCGTTGGCTACTTGTATGTTTATTTATAAATTATAACAGTGATTTTTCTACTAACTTAACTTTAGACATTATTTATATACCAAAGTAAAAAAGTTTTATTTAATTGGGGATGGTGATACAAGTAAAACACTGTATTTTCTCAAAAAAGCAAATCATTAAGAAATTTCTATTACCATCTATACTTGGAAGTAAATGGCAAATCAAATGATACTATATTCATATCTAGGCCTATTTAATATAATAATTATGATTTTGTAATATTTAGACATCTCACCAGAATAAAAATCCAGACAAGGACATTTATTGGCACATGAAAGGTTATAAAGGTTAAGTAAGAAGGGCATGATGCTCAAAAACCTTACCAATAAATATTTCACTTATTTTTGTTGAATTATTAAAAAAAAATTATCAATACACTCATAAAGATATGGAGAATCGATAGAAACTAAAATAATTTTATTTGCATTCTAACGTATTTGACAACATCACATTAAAAAAGTAACACTATTTGTTTAGTTTTTTTTAATGGCACTTGCCACAAAAGTATTAAATTATTCATAGAGAGACTGAAACTGCTCACATCCTGACGTGTCAAACTCTCTTAATATGACTGTACTACAGCTTGGTAGTAACAATCGATATGTTGTTGCAAGGGATATTACTACAGTAATTTAATTAAATAATATTTAGGAATGATGGGTACTATCAATAATTGTCTTAGTGCTTAAGTCAAATATAGTATTCGAAAAAGTCTTCTTGAAGGTGAGAAACAAACCTAAGACCATTATAAAGACGGAAGTACCAAAGTACTATGTTTAGATCTCATTTTTAAATAATAAAACGATATTGAAACTTTATAGACTGTATGCAAGAACGAAATGAGTAGAAGTGAAAGGTGAGTTGTAATGATTTACCTCGGTATTGAGCCTTCTGCAAGAACGTACCCTCTAAGATAGCTAATTAACACCACTCACACTTTCGAAAGTGAAACTTTTTTTTTTAAATCCACTGAAAAATCACACTTCTCATTCACTCTTCGCGTTTGCTTATTTCATTCTTGCATTCTGCTTTATCCCTTTATTGAAGGAAATACTCTATTTTTCGTAGTCAGACAAATTACCCTAAATGCTACTCATCAGGATTAAATAAAAAATCCCTTCAGATGCTATGAGCTAGATGGTAAGACTGATTGATGCCTTAGTACCTTCATACATCTATACATTTTTTAAATAGAAATTTATAGCCATGTTTATATTATCAAATTTTACCAAACAAATAATTACCATGCGATTTATAGTACAGTATTTCAAATTTAAATCATCTTAAATTAATGAGCAAATGATTAATTGTTATTTGTATGTTATCATTTGTTGTGAGCTATTCTTTTTATTTACTGGTTATCACATTTGGGATTAAATAATTACTGTCTAACAGTAAAATGTAAATTTGGAGGTTCAAACTTATCTTTAAAATTTTAAATGCGCGCGCGCTATTCCGCAACGACATTAACGCCATTTGGCTTCAATGTCTGATCACTGGAACCAAAGAGTTCCCAGACCCGTATATCTTAGACTCTGGCTAATATCCAAGCAGGCAAGATATAATAAAAGAAAAACGAAAACAATGAACCGCCATTTTGAGGGTGTACGAGATTCGGCTCATCTCGGTTTGGCTCTGTAGTCTCGTAGGCGACGTAACAGACCTAACCCTGACTTACAAACAAGTGATACCATCAAGATATAGGCTACGAAGATTAGAGCGCTATCACCGTACAGAAGTGACTAGCCTTAGATCTCACTAGACTTAGCAATGCAAGAATAAGGGAATCCTTTAAGTTTATTTGAAAAAATAGGCATATTTGTTATTTTAGTAATTGGTATAGAAATTTAGAATTTTATTTACTATAAAAACAAATTTAAATTTCACTAAATATCATGTGGGGCCATGACCCAACTTGGTTGAAACCCCAGGGTGTCTTGTTTGAATTCCAAAATAAATGCATTGCAGTTGAATAGATGTGTCCAAAATATTTTTATTTATTTTTTGTAGGTTATAATAAAATAATACATGATGAAGCTAAAGTAATAATTTAAAGTGCAGCGCATTTAGAACGCTTTTTGATCAGTTTACCCCCTATTCTGACTCGCTTATAATAAATTAATACATTTGTTTCAAAGAGTAAATTAATTGATAAAAAAGATTTAAATTTGGCACCATTCGGCTGGTTTGAAAATTAAAATCCCGTCCTTCCTCAAATTCTGAAACTCCCTAAAACAAACGTAAAAATCTTATAAAGTAATATTGATGTAGCCATATTGTAATAATAATTTAGCTATAGCAGCGCACTCTTTAAAATCAAACTTAAAATTCATGTAACTATAGACTTTTCAACTGTTTAATCTAGTAACATATCTAGTGGATTACAAGCCTGCGCTTTACCCTAAACTCCCCAAATTAAACGTGTATGTGGGTGTGGAATAGTTCAACCCCGTTAATTGTGTTCAGTAATTTACTGAATTATTTTATATCTAACTTTAATTCCCAAATTATTATGTATTTAACTCTTTTAATTAAATTTAATATAATATTACCGAAGCAAAATGCCACACATTTGTGGTCATGTGATAGTGCAAGATAATGGTTTGAAATTTTATTATGTTGATTAATGTGTGAATCATTTTATATTTAACTTAATATAATTTAATGTGAGCTCTTCATCCTTGAGACCAATTGTCAAAACTATCAAAATGCC
>CABFWB010006924.1:0-11253 GCA_902151455.1 Timema bartmani
CCCCCAATCGCCACACATTAAGCACCTTCCGGAAAAGATGGTCAGGCCACCTACACGAGGTCCCCATTGGCAGCTCAGGTCAAAAGCCCGGTGATTCCTGAAACTTCTCCGAAAGTGAGTGTCCAGCACTCACGAAAAGAGTCAACTCCTCCCGCTGCTGAAAGCTGGCCAAGGTTGGAGAGGAGGGGGGGTTGGGGTTGGGGTTGGTGGAAGGTGTCCCCAGCTGTCAAGTGATGACAGGGATCGATGGTGAGTACGGGATTATCGAATTCTAAATTGCCCGCTGTGCACGTTTCACGTGCGTGGCTACGCTCGAAGGACACAGCCATGATGGGTTAGAGGAGCACTGAGAGGGGTATCTATTCCAAAGATAGGTGGACGCTGGGCCCTGACACAGCAGGTGAATTTTCAATTTGAAAAATATCTTACTTTAAATAGGGTGTCAGACTAGTGACATGGAGGTGTTACTAATGTTGACAGTGAGATTGTAGAGGGGTTCTTGCCTTCCTAAATCGTTGAGCGTTTTCCGGAACTCTATGCATATTTTTCAACAGAAGCCGTGGCACTACCAATGCAGAAGCCGTAAACAAACAGCATATTTGCATATTATACATTTTGTAAATACGTACATTATTTTTAGCAACACTTCTACAATGTCACTATTAACAGTCACAACTGACGCTTCCCACCTTTGTACATGCTTCAAAGAGTGGTTCATTACGGTAGGAGACAAGGACAATATAGTGAACCAAATTCAAAATATTATACATCCGAATAGCTCTAGCTTGGAAGCAGTTCGTAAGAGGACACATCATGCATATTCATATAAAGTTTTTGCTTAGAATTACAGATACTTTAAGCTGCTATCTTCCTGGAACACCCACTATAATACATGATATAGAGATCGGATTGGATTATATCGGCCATTTACACACAAAAATGTTCTAGTTTAAATTTGTTATCTGCTCCGAGCGTATTGTATAAACACAAACATTGATATCACGATACTTTTACTGTGAGTCCGCTAAATAAATACTTTAAACATTTTTAAAATCCACGTCGCCGGCTTCATATAAAAAATGTTATAGGCAGTGGAGTGCGGGATATCGGGTATTCAATAACGATAAAGGATTCAATATAAGGCTAAGCGAAACAGAAACTTTGCCAAAGCAAACTACGAGGTATACGAGACTCTGTGAGGGTAAAACAGCCCTGGTAAAATTGGACCACATCAATATAGACAGTGAAGAGAGACGTCACCTGTGATCCAGGGTGTCTGTGAAGAGATATCGTATAAGGTGGGATGCAAGCGCGATTTAATGCCCCAATTTTTGTTTTTGTTTTTATAACTAAACATCTCTTTGTACAAAATAAATAAAATATTGCTACAAGAGATGCGCTTTAGTTTAATTTTCTGAGTATTAAAAAATCAACAATTCCTGAATATTTTTCATGGGAATCCTGGAATTTGTTGAGAAATTTCTCTTTATACTTAAAAAGTTTTTCATCAAAATACCACTATGCTTAGTAACAATAATTAAGAACGAGATAAGATCGCCATCAGTATAAAACAAAACTGAATTCATCTCCTCGAACAATATTTTTTTTTTGCTACAAAAGTATTATGTTACAAAAACTGAAAAAAGAACTACCTTTAAGATGCGTCCCCTTCCATCTCAACTTAAGAGCTAGTCCCCCCCACATATATCACCTAACGTGGTATCGAAGGGAACGTGAGAAAAGCCCAGTTTTAATGGCAAAACTTATTTGTGCCAAAATAAATAAAATATTGCTCCAGTAGAAACATAGAGCTTAATTTTATACAGATGTTGATATCAACGGTTCATGAATAGCCATCATGACCATAGCGCCATTATCTAACATTACATTTTAAATGAAGAGAAAACGTTGTAATTAAATTCTAGAACACCCTTGACAGATATTCAAGAAATTTTGAGGTCACCATGTGAAGAAAATTCAATTCTACCCGAACAGGTAGTAAGACGCGGTGTTAATAAATAATAATAATCCATCCCGCCTTAACTTAGGTAGGTAAAACAGCCCGAGCTAGGCATCGTATCATGGGCGGTTTGATATGTTATACTTTACATTCAAATAAACATAGTGCAATTAAGACTGGTGTCTCCACTCTACCATGTTTTAAAAATTAAAATAGTAATAAAACGATTCAAATTTCGCTGTTGTTAAATGAAGAATGCATAAAGCTGCGCATGGCTGTGTTTTATATTTCAAGCGTAATCTCTTATATAATATTCCGGTTAATTGGTTGTGAGATGGGCTTTTTTAATCACCACGTCTTACCACACGTTCAGGTTACACACATATATATATAATTAATATAATGGAGCAAAGATGAGGAAGGAAGCATTTTACAAGTAATCTACTCGCATTAGCGCGGAGGGAGAGTGGGAAACAGTTTAGGAAAAACCACCCTCAGTAGACGCGACTGGGATTCGAACCCCAATCTCCCCGTCTTAAGTAGACCAGTTTAACACGAGTGACGTCATAAGCCATTTGTCCACTGAAGTGGAGGAAGGGGGGTGATGGGCCTATACTCGATTGCGTGCAGTGATCTTTTAATCAATATAAACAAAACTTGGGACAAACAAATCACATAGCGTAAATATCAAAATTTCACTTTTAGATGGCATCGATATTTTAAAAGCTCGTAGGTTTCCTAAACAAACTGTTTTAAAAATATATACATAGTCATTATGTTTTTAAGGTACTAATGGAAAGATGACCTTTAACATTTTTTCCTTCAGTCTATCTAATTAGTGCCTATTTTTGAAACTAAGATATTTTGTACTATTTCGATTGGATGGACAAAAGAGTTAGATACAGGAGTGGATACAATTATCTACAGCATGAGAGTTGGCTACTTCATACATTTCTAAGTAATTTATAGCTTTAATTAACATGAGACTTTTAGGTAATGAACTATATAAAAATTTACGATAAAATAACTACACAAATACAATTTTTAGCATAGCTCATCGATTAATTCGATTAATCCCAACATCTACAGAACATATAAGCTTTTACAGAAAAAAAGAGATATAAATTAAATAGTTTACCTAGTGGGGTGAGGTCTTATTTAACTCGATCGTTTAATATTTCATATCTCTGTTTGTTCCGTGATTACTGTTAAATGCGCGAAACAGCTTTAGTAAAATTTTGCAGCCTCACAATGGATGTCAACATTTAAAATATATTCTGTAATTAGACATTTAGACAGTGGTTTTTAAAAACTGTACTATTTAATAAAATATTAATGTGTCTTATGTTTAACGTGATCATTCATCTCCAAGGGAAAATATCAACTTCAAATCTAATGAGAAGTTATGAGACTGTAGCAACGATAGAAATATGGAAGGAGTGCGGTCTACTGTTCACAGAACCACTAGAAGGACTGTAGAAATGATAATAACATGGAGAGAGCGAGGTCTACTGTTCATAGAAATATTAGTAGGACTGTAGTAACGATAATAAAATGGAGGGAGAGAGGTCTACTCTTCACAGAACTACTAGTAAGACTGTAGTAACGATAATAAAATGGAGGAAGCGAGGTCTACTGTTCACAGAACTACTAGTAAGACTGTAGTAACGATAATAAAATGGAGGAAGCGAGGTCTACTGTTCATAGAAATACTAGTATAAAAAGTGTCAACAAAATGTTGCGCTGTGTTGGTTCTCTCAAGACTATGTTTGTTGATGTATTTTAAATTTTTCTTATATATGGACAAGCTGGAGATTTTTTAGCCAGGTGGGCTAATCTGCCCAAAGTTATATGAATTCCCTCTCACTCTATTCTTGATGAACAAGTAGATCTTTTTAAAGTGACCTTTAACACATAACACAATCTAAGGCAGTCCCGATCAATCTTTAGCTTGAGCGTAGTTTGTTAGCTGTAAGGACATTTTAAATAAAAGAGTTGCTTAGTTAATTCGTGATAAATTAGTAGGACTTCAAAGGTCAAATGGTAGAGTATAAAACCGACAAATCTGTACGAAGAAAGTCATAGAATGACAAACTTTATTAATACATTAATTTATGTTTAGAGGCGTAACAGTCTTACTATTAGAGAGAAATTGACGACGATGCTAAAAAAAACATAAATAGAAGTGATAACCAGAAGTGATATTCTCTGTCGGCACGTTTGATGTTTACTCACGTGCATTTGATGAACTCGAGCTGATTTTTGTCACAGACTCGAGTCAAACTCACATTTTTCGAATTTGTTTAACGTTTGAAAAAATATTAACCTGATTTATTTAAAAAATTAATCAATTCGTTTAGCTATCAAATACGGTTTTAATTGGATGAAGCATAATGGAATAGTTTGCATTAAAAAAAATGGTATGAAAAGTTTGGCGGGAGTAAACATATGACGAAATGAAACTTAGTATTAAATTTTGCCGCGATTTTTTTTTTGACACCATGTATTAATACTCATTTGGGTTATACGCTTATTTATTAACTACGCTAATGTTCTAGGGACAAGTAAAGCAGTATTTAGAGGAGGTGTACCCACATTTACCTAAATGGAGATTGGAAAAACATTTAGTAAAATATCTTCTCAGTACACCAAAACAGAATTCGAAACCCGATCTTATCATCAGTCAGTATAGTGTGAGAATGACGCCTTAGATTATGCGACCATTTGGTTGCCTAAGTTTTGACTATGGCAATAGAAAGCGAGGCCACACCCAGTATTTAATAAATTTATATACTTTTCAAATGGTTGGGAGTCCTTCATTTTATATATTTATATAATGCTGTCCACATGGAGACCAAATTTGGCCGAAGTTGCCAGCAAAGAAAGTAGGTTACACATGACCTAAGCTATGTTTATGGATCCAAACATTTTAAGATAGCAATACATTTTCCGCCGGTGATAGGTGAGGTCAATTCTGTTTAGATAGTTTTGTAAACATGTTCTTACTTTTCTACATCATACCCGTCTTGATAAAGAATACGCACACCTGTTGCATAACGGTGATAACGGAACGTTATCAAAGTAAACAAAAAAACCGCACTGGTATGATAAATAACCATGATAAAGATAAACTAAATGTAATTCTGAAACGGCTACGCTAAATTATGTTTCATTATGGTTACTTTAAATTGGAATGAATTTTAAAAAAAATTGATGTTTGTGTTGTGCAGTTTTTGTAGTTTTCTAATATTTTGCTGACGTCAAATAAAGGATTAGAGATGGTTGTTTTCAAAAAGGGGTGCCAAGGCACCTTGTTATTCTACGATGGCCCCGTGGGGTGCCGCCAAATAAAGGGGAAATTTATAGCTTAGTCCAAAAGTATGGCACAGAAAATATTCTTGTTCTAGTTTGTAACTCATTCATATTTCTATTAAAATATCTTAGATACAAACGAGTATTTTTGTTTTAAATACGTCCTTTACTGAGGGTTTCTTCAACTTGTAGCGAGCCGCTTAGTTGGTCAAATGGTCTAAGGCAGTGATTCACAACCAGGGGTACACGATAAATACAAAAGCTTGCTTTTTATTGATCTGTCCAAAATTTTTGAACAATGTGAAAATATGTTAAGAAAACTCATGTACCGTATCCGAAGAGGATGGAAAAAAAGAGCGCCTGTAAAAGTAGTAATGTTAAAAGTGAGGTTTAACGAGGTACAGTAATAAGTAAATAGAAATAGGCAATAAATACTCTTGAAATATTATTATTCAAAAGTATGAGCTAATTATTATTTTTTCAACCCTACTGGTTTACACGTCAATTTTGTAATTTACCCCCTACTAACAAACTTTATGGCATTAATAACTCAAGAGGTTATCGCTACACTCACAAAAGTACGTCACCTAGTTCTATACAGTTGAACCTAATATGTGTCAGCCACGTAAGGATTCCCCAAGATTTTACACCAAAAAAAAAGTTAGGAATAACTAGTATAAGGCGTCACTCTCGCAATAGATTGGAATGACGACGAAGAGGAGATCGGAGTTCGAATCCTGGCCAGGAGTAATGAGGGTGTTTTTTTTTCCTAAATGGTTTTCTACTTTATCTCCACGTAAATACGGTTACATTTCATCCTAATACTACCTTCCACATCCATAACACATTAGCGTAATTAGTACATATATGTATAACCCAAACCGGTGGAAAGACTTTTAATGCCTGGACATAGATAAGGAATGTATCAAACGCTGCCGCTCTAGTTATAAGGTTGAGAAACACATTAAAAGGCTAAAAAACAATAAACTGTAATGTATTTAATATGAGAATTCTATTTAAAGCCGATATATCGTTAGAGTTACTTAACACCTTTGGTCTCAATCTTGACACTCTATGAGAGCGTTCTTGCCCACACAAAGGAAAATGAATCGATACATTCTCGAGCCGAATAGAAGTGGGAACCATCAGAGTAAGAAATTCGAACTTATATAAAATGTTGATGAAAAATTCTAGAAAGCATAAATCCTTTTAATATTTTATGTTATCAAATTTACATGGCTTTGAACCAACTCACCCCATATTCTCTCATTTAACTAATAATCACACAATTTACACATTGCTGCAATATATTTTTTTAATCGATCAAGGCACTTAAAAATTCATGTTATAACAAATTTTTATAATATGAAATATCACGTATTTTTAGTGACAAGTGTTTCCGTTTCAGCGTTGCTGATAGAGTAAAACAAAATAATTCCATTAAACGTGCCTGGAATGTATATAAATTAAATTATTTTAGAAGAATTTTATTAAATTATTTATTTATTACTATCACAAAATAAACCGATTCAAAACTTTCTAAATCTCGATTGATATAAATAGTATTAGTTAGTTTTGTTCCTATATTCTATGAATATTCCGAATTTAAAACTACGAAAAAACAGTTAACGCCTGCAACGAGTAAATTTCGAGATGCGTACAGTCCTACAATGAATTATAATAATTGGGTGTTACATACAGCAAACATTTATCTCTGTTAACATGTACTGACAACCTTTTTTTTTACACAGCTATACATATTTCCCTTTTAACACAAACCTGTTAATTTTGTTAGAAGCTGGTTAAATAAATTCCGGAAATAGTCACAGTATAGTTCTATAGGTTGAGCGTTTAATAAATTATTTTAAAATGCATATATTTACATAGGGGTGTTTGCAATAGGTTCCAAACTTAGAATTAAATAATATATTGTCGTTTTCTTTAAAATATGTGATTATTAAGCGATAAATTAAGAGTGTTTTCTAAAAACCCACATCAAATAAGCAACAGTTATGAGGTTTTTTTTATAATCTTGCACAAATATTTGTCAGTATACACGAGCTAGAAGTCACAAGAATAAATACCTTGTAATCTATAACTTAAGACTCGACTATTAAAAACAACTTATAAAATAATCAAGCCAAACCCAAAGTAAATCCAGTCTACATAGCGCCCCAGGTGCGCGCACGACGCCAAGCGAGCGTGTTAAGAGAGAGAGAAACACGATCACACGACAACACATCGAGCCGACCCGCCTGCTACTGAATAGGACCGAGCTACAGCGAGTCGCGCTAGTGACAAGAGACGCCAAGCCATGGATAGCAGTGGAGGGGAAGGGAGACGCCGCACCGCGTCCACGCTACCCCTCCCCTCACAAGCCAAACAGAGGGGCACTATCATTCAGTCACTCCCAAGGGTGGAGGTAGCACCCGGCCGGCTTTCAGAGAGTAACTCTGGACTGTTTTCTTTCACACGGGGTTATTTAACTCATGAATTAAGAAACTAGAGTTCGATTTTCATATTGGGAGCCATTTATAAAATACAAACTTTTTTATCGGTCAAAATTGTAATATTTATTAGTGCTATTCTATATGTTTTGATGATATATATACACCTCATTTTACTACTTGTTGTCAACCTCCATGGTCTTGGGGCAAAATGCTCGCCTCAAAATCCGATATTCTTGGGTTCAAACACAGTTAGGGTATAGGCTACGGTTTTTTCTTGAGCGATAAAAATCCGTAGCATAACTTCCTTCGGAGGGGAAGTAAAGCCGTCGGTCCCATGTGGATTGTGGCGTGTAAAAAAAACCTGGAAGGTATGTGAAAATACCCTTCCTGGCAAAGTCGGTAGGCGCTTTCGCTCTCGCTCGTAGAAATTCTCGTGTGCTGATATAATAAGTCAGTTCATAAAGTGCACTTGAAATACCTCAAATAAATAAATAATACCTGTTCAGATTATATGCACTAGCTAGTTGTGTAATCTGTTAGGGATACGAAAAGTTTAGTTAAGAAGGAAGTGTACCCGCATTTTCGTGGAGTAAGAGTGGAAAACATTTTAGAAAAAACCCATCCTCAGTACACTCGACCGGGATTTGAACTGTGACCTCCCCTTTATCTGCAGTCTAGTCTATTGCGAGAGTGACGCCTTAGACTAGGGTTTTTGATAATAATCATCAAAAGGGACAGCTGCAGATAACATGACCTGGATGATGAATATGAGAAAGTTGATCTCGTAACTTTTCTAGCTGTCAAATCCCTTTCGATAAAAATTGCACTGTAGCCTTAGAGTTTATCATCGACTTCAAGAAAGGAAGTTGTTTTTTGCATAACAAAAAACTTTTGTTCCCAAAAAAATTCAAACAATGCTCGGTGGATATTTTTAGTTCAATTTTCTTCAAATAGTAATCTCAAGAGTTTTGAATAGCACATTGACATTTGAATAGAAATTTTTTAAATAAATATATAAAGTTTCTGTTCAGATGTCATTGTGTCCATGATGGAAATATGCAACCACTGTTGAGATTAGCCTACTAAGTGTATAAAATTAAACTAAAAAAATGCTATAAAATACGGGGACCTTAAGTAAATTAAAACAACACATATAAGTCAGGGCCCGGATTTTGATGACGTAATTTTTTTTGTTCGTCACATACAATGTTCATAAGTACAAACATAAATCTTTTAATGATCTCCTTGTTGTATAAATGTGTATTTTATGGGTCTTTTTTATTCATTATGGAATTTTAGGTCTTTTTTTCGTACTTTTAGAATAAATTTTAAGCATGCTTGAGGCATTTTAAGGAATTTATGTTGAATAAGTATTTTTTTAATAACATCGATATTTATAAATGCATACATTTTTCCAACGCAAAGTTGTTGGCATGAGATGCTAATATAGTACATAAACTTGGTATTCTTTTTGCTTTTCTGGTTGTAAAATCCAAATTCCTGGTGAGACAGTGCAACTAAGCTGGAAATAGTTGCGTTGGGAGAGGGTGGCTGTTACTTCTCAAGTAGCTATTTGTTAATCAATATTATAATTATCAAAACAAGAGTTCAGTTGTTAAAGACTTTATTATTATTATTATTACTATTAGCACCACGACCTACTACGCGTTCGGGTTATACGCACTTACGCTAATGTGTAATGGTAGGGTTATTGCGAGATGAAATGGAGGACCTACAGTTTAACGTGGGATCCGAACCACGGTGGAGGCCTGGCATTCCTCACATTCACAAGTTGTGATTAATACACGTCTTGTCAGAGGTGAAGGAAGGGTTTGGCCAACAGATAAGTGAATATTTTTTTGGTTTACATTTGCAGAGAACGTGTTTTATTTAGTCCTGTGCATTTAATACGACTTTGTTCATATTTTTAGGTAGTTTTTTTTAAACATTTGAAGTCATTTTTTAAGATAATTTTTTTGTCATAAAAATTCGGGCTGTGCGCATAACATAATCAAGAAATACAGTAGAAATACAAGCTATTCGGTTCACTTTACTTGTGAAGCATATGCTTCCCCTAGTCAGGTCACCCAACCGTCCCTTGTGGGAGAGGTTTGTGGTGGGGGCAAGGTGGGGAGGAAGTCTACTCTCTAACACGCATGCGCGGTGTGGATAATGGGATCCTGGACGACAGGAAGGCTAGAATATTATAACCACCCAGCGCAGCGTGTGAACACAAAAACCTGATCCCTCTATGTGAAAGATTCTATAACCGTGGCACTGACGCTAATTAGAGTGGGATAGGTGGTCACACGGCTTTAGGCATCACTCTCGCAAAATACCGGAATATGTGTGATGAAGAGGCTGACATGCGTTTTATCGTCATGACTCTACCAACTCAGGGCTGCCACTATTTTCTTACCACCGAATTCCCTGGGTTTTCCAGAAGGAATCCCCATTTTTCCAAGCAGCTTATATTGAATAAAGAGTTGGTAAAATGTCATTGTTTATCAAAGTGACTAAGTGTGAAGTCATGTAACTTATGTTTAGAACAGAGTGATTTAAGGTTGGTGGGAAAATACATCTTCTGTCGCTTCCCAACCCTTATATATTAAGGGGTAGTAGGACACGTTTGAATAAGCGTGGTTAATTTTTTACTCCACTTTCTCGTCCATCCAAAGGTATAGCCTGCTATATTAAAACCTTCAGCTAAATGTTCTAAATTAACAAATATTCCATTATTTTTACTAGATTTTGTAAAATTATCGGTGTTTTACCGGTTTTTTACCAGAAAAAAGAAATTCCTTGTATTTTCCCAGCTCTCCTGGTGGAGGACATAATGTATTGAGGGTATTTCTTATACCTGGTTTCTCACGCTCCCTTTGCACAAATGCTTGTACATTTCAAATTTCTACCTTATTAATCACTACCCTAGTAGTGATATTAAATGTTTATGACCCATACGGTTAGTAGGACGTGCCACACAAAGGAAAAATACATTTTAGTACTAAAGAAACTAATAAAAATATAACGGAAGTAGAAACGTTTCGTGGTACAGCCTCGTCCTTAAACAACGATAGTTATCTCACGGATCTGCATGATAAAACATCATATCGTAGGGAGAGTTTTTTGAGGTTCTTAATCCCCTTGCAATATTTACCAAAATATATAAAAAAATTTTTAAAAAACTTCCCAATTATTTGACTATGGGATCTTTATTAGAAAATCTTGACATGGGACAATAACCCCGAATCCGATAGCAAAAAGGAACAGACATGGCGTGAAATCAGAAATTTCACCTTTCGTAAGTAAATATAGATTATTTAAGTGTTTAGGACCCAACATCTGTTTAAAAAACACGGGTGTAACAATTTACGAGTATCATGATCCCAAGAATCGATCGAGGGTTGTTCACATGGTATGCTCTCTAAATCCCGGAGACGTACTATGGATATCTTTTCAACGGTTGGATTCGTGTTTGATAAAAAAAAAATCACTGCAAACGCTCCCCCCGCCCCTTCCTCTCACTCACAC
>CABFWB010006925.1:11120-23451 GCA_902151455.1 Timema bartmani
ATATATATCAATATATATATATATATCAATCAATATATATATATCAATATATATATATATCAATCAATATATATATATATCAATATATATCAATATATATATATATATCAATCAATATATATATATCAATATATATATGTATCAATATATATATCAATATATATATATATATATACAACGTTAAATATCAACATGCCAAAAAGATAATTTTGAATGAAAGGCCGAAAAGAAATTTAATAGCCTACCTTTTACTGGACACGAAGCGTCCTTAACAAAAATCCAACCAAGAGTAATTTTACAAGGCAAATACAGCGGTATATATTCACTCTACAGCTGAAGCGTGCAAGATAGGAAAAGGGAGGGGAGGAAGAAAAACTATTGGACAGACACGTAATGGAAGCTTGGTCTGCCTTCTATTACGTGCCAGAACCTTGGAAAAGGTCAATATAGATAGGCCCATATTCTTCTGGAAGCTTGTAGTCGATTCTCGTCTATGGTGGATGTGAAAGCAGTGGATGAGACCGGAACTATTCCAGAGTGCATATGACTCGGTCAGTCGACTGGGATAGTAGATTGGGGTAGGTCGTGTTGTTTTGGTCATCGCGTGTTATTGAAGGTTAAGTGGGGTGGGACGTTTTGACTACAGCAGTCTGAGGTGAGTTGCATTAACCATTATTATATATTTAGTAGACAATAGTACTGTTCTTACTTTTGTAAAAACCACTCAGATGAATTGGTTTAATGCTGGCATGTCTCATACTACAACATGTGTCCATTTGTGTTGCTAATTGTTAGAGTTTTGACTTCTAGTCTAAATCTTCATTTTGGTAAATAAAATCCACATTTAGATTGAGGTAGAATTTGACATCATTGCCATTTAATAAAACGTTTTCATTGAAATTTTCCTTATGAATTTAATTAATTAAAAATAGAATAGAAACGTTATAAGCAAAAGGCAAACGTTTATTAAAATATTTAGATAATATGAAATTGATACAACAAACATTTTTATAAAAAAAATTTCAAATTGTAAGGGACTTTTATGCCTGCACTGTTGGCTTCTTGAAAAAGTGGCGGGAAAAGCCTCTCTACTTTTATGTTTAGATGACTGCCATCTATGAATATTTTCAGTAGGTCGGGAGCGTGGACCGAGTAAGGTTGTTGAGAATGTTCAACACCGGTTTTTTCCTTTTTTGTTATTCAGTTTCTATTGCGTTTAAGTGTATATCGTAATTTAGATTTCTTTGGCTATACAAAGTAAATTCTGCGCGTGTTTGTGTTTGGAGGAGTGATAATATAACCAGTGTTATCTGTCGGTGGCAACTCGTTCAATTACGTGAATTTTTAGGAGTAGGCATCACCGCTTGGGTGAGGGTGGATGCGTTTGTATAGTGTGCTTAAAATAATAATATAAGTTTGTGACAATCTAATTCTGAATAGGAGGTGAATGTGTGGAAGTGCAGGTGCAAGAAGCTAACCGTGCTAAAATTAGTGGTAGGCGTTTGAGGATAGCGGTTCTCATTCACCCCCCACCCCCTCTCCTTCTTTTTCCTGTTGGCCCAGAGCCACAGTGGCAGACTGTGTGATAGCGAAGGGGCCAGCCACCCTCCTTTCTTTGTCACCGTATTCACCAACGGTTAGGTTCATGGGTGTTTATCCGCCAGTTGTATAGCCAAAATATCTGGGGCTGGCCTACTGAGCTCCACCCACCTGGGGGTGCCGATGAGAGGATATTTCACCTACCGCATGTGGAGCTAGCCGAGGACAGACTGAAGGTAACTTAGAATAATAATTATTAGTTAGAGAACAGTGAGGTAGTGTTTTAGATACCAAAATGAACTTTATTTAGATGGGGAAATATTTTAAGATCAGTGAGTGAAAAATCTTTCAAAATGAATGAACTAAGCCTTCTGGATGAACTGAACTTCCACAACGGAGGTGCTTTATGACCAGACCTCAGAAAGAAGGCACATAAAATGTTCCACACGGCTCTTGAAGTAGCATGGCGCGTTGCAGTGGGCTTTGTAGTCTGAGGATGTCCAGAGTACATAATTTGTAAACATACTATACGCTGGCTTTAAAAATGTAAAAGTGCCCCGTTAATAGTTTTGTGTTGTTTATAAACGCTCTTTTATGCCTAGCGTAGAAAGCATTAATTTTGTTTAGTGAATACTGACTTTTAATAGTAATATAAACAAGCAACGAGTGGAGTATTATTTTACAAACTTAAATACTTCAAAAATATACTTCCAGCTATTGTCTAACAATTAAGAAGCATTTTTGCTCATGCCAGCATAAAGTAGAAATATTATGTTCTAAGTGGGCTAATGTAGCTGAAATTGCCTCGGATTAAATTTAGGTCTAGTAATAATAAATAATATATATATATATATATATATATATATATATATATACACACACACACACACACACACACACACCTGCTTCAGTGGCCACATAGTTTAAATCGTCACACTCGTGTTGGACTAAACTGGCGATGACAGAAATTTCAGTGTTCGAATTGTGGTCAGGTGTATTGAGGGTAGTTTTTCCTAAATTGTTTTCCACTCTCCCTTCACGAAAATGTGGTTACACTTCATTTAAATTCAACTTTCATCATCCCTAACTCATTAGTGTAATTAATACAAATGCGTTTAACGTGAACGGCCGTGCTAATATATATACATATATATATTTCTCTTCACCACTTTAGCCTTCAGCTTATACTGAAACATAGCTTCAGTGGTATTTATAAAATAATTATGTACTCCTATGTAAAGGGCCATCATGTTTGTAGTCCCGGACCTCTTCAAACTAGCCAGTCCAACTCTTGCTATAATTATTTGCAGTTGGCTAGCTTGTATATTGATTTCAGAATAAGATAAATAAATTGTGTTTAACTAAAGGTTTGATAGGTAGCTATAATGAAATAAGGTAGCTAACAATTTGATTGCATTTGTTTGACTGAAAAACCTTTACGTTCAAACGATCATTTAGGTTATTGTCTTGTAGGAATTATTACTACATTAGCCTTCATTAACTTATTTAAATAAACAACTCACAAGTTTTAAACTTAGCTGCTATACTGTTCAAGGCTTTTAATAACGCATTTAATTCATGTAACTAAACATACATTGACCTATCTCATACACGCATTCAAATTAACAAACGATTTCAAAATATCATATTGCCTTGTATGTGTGTTTATAAGAGATTGAGATATACCCGAAGGTTTCTCTCTCTCCTTTATAATAGTATGCAAATGACAGCTCAAAAATGTAGCCTAAAGATGTCTGTCCAGTTTATGTTATAGAGGTTACTGCTTTTATTAGGAATTATCAATATATACTTATAAAGTAACACTATTAAAATAGTAAAATATTATCCATGTTGAAAAAAAATCTTATTTTCTAAAATGTTCTCCATAATTGCATTCATAATAAAATCAAGGAGCACTTATGGAACTCGCCACGACGCTTTACTTAGTTAGATAGTTGTCGCTAGAGCTCTTTATTTGGAATAGTACTCAACCCGGCCGCTTATTGGCACGGCGTGTAGTGGAAGTTTTCTCAAAGTGCCATGGATAGCCTTTATATAGACTATGTTTAGCTTACGTGTTTATTTTTACATGTCAAAAGCATCAAGCTCAAGTAAATTAAAAATATTGACGATAGTGTAATAAAAAGCAGTCACATAGAAAGCAGATATTTAGGTTCGTAGATATTTACATTTAATACTAAAGGATTTAACTTACCTAACCTTTCCTTTGAATTTATTTTCAAAACTAATATCAACAAGTCTTTGGGGCTGTCATTCATTCAATAAGTCTTAGCTGAATTATCTACTTATGCGTCTATGCCTTACTTTGTACCTCTGTTTGATTCATCGCCTAGTAGGCCTACGTGAACAAATGTATACCAGTCCGAATTTTCATAGTTTACTGATAACTTACCTCCTTTCAAGTCCCAGAGTGCAAAGCGATTTACCCTTCTCACGTCCCTTGGGTCTAATGATGGAAGCAATACGTCCTTGCCATGTGTTGTGCTCACTTGGTGCGATGCCAGATTACAACCTGTGTTAATGTTCTTTTTTGGTCTTGCAAACAAACATACCGTTTTACATTGTTAAATACCCGCTTCGATGGCTGCGTGGTCTAACGCGTTACTCTTGTGAGTAGACTAGACTGCCGAAGCGATCTAAGCTCGAATCCCGGTCGAGTGTAGCCTGCTGAGGGTGGTTTTTCCAAAATGAGGGTACACTTCCTCTGGATATAACCCTCCTAATCTCTAAAACCATTAGCGTAGGCTAATCAATATATAAGCATAGGCTATAACCCGAACAGGTACTATGACACAGTGCTTGGAAAAAAAACTTTGAAAAACAGGGGAGGGGGTGGAGACAACCTAAAAACCATATTATTTAGGCGTTTTTTTTTCTTTCAAAGAAAATCTGAAAATCACAAAATGTATTCCGGCATAACACCCACAAAAAGATGAGGAATCTAATAATATTAAATTCAAGATTGTTAAAAAAACCTTTTCTTATAGTGAACTATTCAAAACCAAACTCACACGTGATGTAGGAAGAAATATTGTTGAGAAATTAAACTATCTTGAAATTGGCTAAACAATCTTTTATTATATAAGAAACACATATCCACTAACGATTTTACATCCAGCAATTTCACACGAGGCTACATTAGAACTGACCCGCCTCGGTGGCGTAGTTGGCTAACGCGCCAGTCGTGTTGAGCTAGACCACAGAGGGTGGGGAGATCGAGGTTCGAATTTTGATCGGGTGAACTGGGGGTGGTTTTTCTTAGATAGCTTTCCACTCTCCCTCCACATAGATACGGGTTCACTTCCTCTAAATTCAACCTTCATAATTTCTAGTCCATTAGTGTAATTAGTACTTAAGCGTATAACTCGAATGGCTAGTAAGACGCGGTGCTAAATAAAAAATAAAATAAAAAAAATAGATTAGAACTGAACTGAAAACCTTGTAGAATGGAAACACCCACTGGAATTCATCCACCAGTCAAATATTAGAATAATTTTAGTTTTAAATTTGTAATGATTTGTTATCTTTAAGTGAAATACAATGTATACTATGATAAGTTGCTTATGCATAATCCCTATTACCCCTCGAAAAAAAGATCTAGTTATCATAAATACCTCCAAAACTAACATTTAGATTTGAGACAGATTGGCCTATATATTATCATATATATATTTTAGATTATAAGTTGATTATAGGCCTTACTGTATGTGAAACCATTTAGTAATGTTTGTTGCCTTTTACCATGAATCATAGGCTAATCTCTTTTAGAACGATGAAATATGGGACTATGAGTTGTACAACACAGCATATAATAACAAGCTAACCCATTCTAATTTAACCTACAATAAAATTGAACCCAACATTCATATTAAAGTTAACTTTTTTGACAAGCGTGTCCTGTTACCTGTTTGGATTATAACACATTAATAATTAGACTACTCTGATTTGTTATGGATGAGGGAGGTTGAATTTAAATCAAGTGTACCCACAGTTTAGTGGAAGGAGAGTAGAAAACCATTAGAAGAAAATCACCCTCATTACACCCGACCAGGATTTGGACCTTGATCTCCCCGTCATCAACAGTCTCTATTACAAGAGTGACGCCTTAGACAATGTGGCCATCAAAGTTGGTCAAGTTAAGTTTGAATGGGCTATCTTGATATAATCAACATTTAAAAAATAGCCCTAATGGGTAGTAAGATGAGGTGCTAAAAATATTTATTAAAAGTAGATATAGAGATATAGCCAAAGTCTTAGTGTTAGTAGGTGACCTGGTGGTCTAGGGGTAAGGTGTCAGACTTCTGTGCTGGGGGTCCGGGGTTCAAACCTCGGTCCTGGCACAGATTTATCTGATTCCCGAACCCTTCCTTCACCTCTGACAAGATGTGTATTAATCACAACTTGTGAATGTGAGGAATGCCAGGCCTCCACTGTGGTTCGGATTCCACGTTAAACTGTAGGTCCTCCATTTCATCTCACAATCACCCTACCATTACACATTAGCGTAAGTGCGTATAACCCGAACGGGTAGTAAGACGCGGGGCTAATAATAATAATAATAATCTTAGTGTTAGTGAGCTTTGTTTCTACTGTACTGGACTTGTAACTCAGGAGTGTTCAAGTGTTGAATTCTTTAAATTGAAAACTGACACCTCGATACAGGAATCGGAACCTGTGATCTATGACTAAGTACGCTAATACTCTAACCACTGAGCTATCCAGGAGTCTTCCTGTGCCCAGGATTATTCTTCACTCTAGCTTTGAATTATTTTGAACATTTCAGTTTTTTGTTGGAAAACTATTTGTAATCTCTTGATTAGTAAAATCTTGTTATAAAGCAAATATGTAGTCACTATAGGCCTATTATTTTTTATAGAACCGTGTCTTACTAGCCTGATTCGGGTTATATGCTTTATGTCAGTGGTTCTTAACCTTTTATTAGCCTACTCGCGCAGTAATCCTAATATCCTAAATATCTTCGCAGTCCCCTAGTTTGTACTAACATATTAATCATTAAGATTTATTCTAAAATAGTGGCTTTATTTACTGATTATAATAAAAAAAAGGAATTAACTTACCTAAATGTATCTAATGGGACCTCTTCTATTGAACACTTTCAACTAATTTTTATATCCTTGTTTCAGTTGTATTACTTAATGCTATTCACATGCAAGAGTGGATTCGTAGTCGATTTTGCTGCTTTGTTTTAGTATTCACCACTGCGGAAAATCCCTTTTACCATAAATAAGTAGAAACAAAGGGCATCAAATTTTGAATGGTGTTGGTAAACAGATGGGGATTATTTTTACTATCTGTGATTTCTATTATCCATGCTTTCCTATTTTAATTTTTTCTTGAGGCCCCGAGAGGGCCGCAGCCTCCCAGTTAAGAATCACTGCTTTATGTTATATTTAAGTTTACTAATACATTATAGCTTCAATAAACGGTTATATTTTTATACATAAATTTGTTGAGTTACAAAAATAATTTTAGGAAATAGTACAATAACGTTATGTTAAAACCAAATGAGCTAATTATTAAATTAGATTTTAATTTTGTGGTCAATTTCTTGTGTGGGTTCATTTTAAATTATTATAGATGGTTAAAATCTATATTTACAATGGGTGTTGACATATTTGACTGGAAATGCTATTTTACAAGGATGTACTTATTATGAATACTAATACATTGCTATTTTTAATGAAGTATCAGACAGAATTCATAATAATACTAGGGTACTTATTTATACTATACTCTTAATTATAATACCATTTACACATATATTAGAAATGGCACCTACTAGAGAGAGATATAGAGAGATGGAGAAATAGGGAGATAGAGGGAGAGAGAGGGTGCCAATTTATAGTAATATAGATTTATTGAGATATAATTGCTATTTATAGCCCCGTGATCGAGCGCCAATTATAATGATTACCGTTAATTAGCTGATATTTGCCCTGTGATCGAGCACTAATTAAAGCGGTATGGATTGTAATCGTGATAGTGCCCTGTGATTGGACATTATCACTAACGATATTAAATAAACAAGATTTTTAATGTTGCTCTCGGTTTATTAATATTATTATACCTCCTGTACAAAGATATTATGTAAAATGATACAATTTTCATTGAACTACAGATTATTTTCTGTATACTCTTTGTATTTAAGTTAGTGGCACTGTCGTGATATTACATGTTCTCTAGATTTATGTCGCCGGCACTGTGTGTATTCATACCTACAAACAGCTTATATATGACCTACCCCTTGCCTCTTGGACCTCTCATGACCAGTGTCAAAACCAACAAATCGAAAG
The DNA here is from genome assembly GCA_902151455.1 of Timema bartmani. Lineage (NCBI taxonomy): Eukaryota > Metazoa > Arthropoda > Insecta > Phasmatodea > Timematidae > Timema > Timema bartmani. The sequence continues at coordinate 18,995 of CABFWB010006925.1, forward strand.
TGTCCTGGTGACAGGTGTCGTGAAGGCTAGCTTCCTATTGGGTAGAGGGAGCTTGCGTCACTTGTTCTTTTTTGTAAACACTACGGAGTTAAATTTTGAAAGAAAATATAAGTTTCAATGGTGCAATACTTCGACATTATTTCTGAAAAGCGCGAGATTCTCCATAGATGAAGTATTGAAAGGATATTTTACATACAATACTTTAAAGAAAAATGCACATCATCCCTGACTTTTTAAATATATGAGAGGGGTCCAAATCAGTATCATTACAAAGTTAATTTAACTTTTAATCATTTTAGAATGGAAGGTTAAGTTAAGTTATGTTGGGTTAGCTTGATATAATATTGTAAAACGAATTTCAGTTAAGCGTGTAGTAGATAGTGCAATAAGTTCCAGTTCATGAAATGGGCATGTGTTAATGTAATGTTTGCCCGCTTCTTGAAATGGTAAGCGAAGAAGCCATTTCACGGAACTAGCAGAAAAATGGGCACTTTCACAATGGGCCATAACATACATATTACTAAGATTGAAACACACTGGAAAGTAGGTAGTATCTAAAGAAGTTAGGGAAATTTTAAAAAGTCAAGGGGAATTTTCAAAAATGTAATGCCAAGTTTTTATAAATTCGTAGTAGAAGAGCATATCCCAGTGTAAACCATTACTTTTACCTGTACTGCAAAGAGCACTGACATATTTTTTAATGATCCGTGTGTCAAAAATTGAATTGAAAACATTGAAAATATTGAGATTTATTAATGGCTTTAAATTTAAAATATTGGGGAAAATGCATAGTCTAAAATACCTCAAAAGATCAGGTAGTTTTAAAACTTAAAAAGTATATCTATCCTTACTATAAAGTATACTTATTCATTGCTATTTAATCAACACATATAAACTTTCTATCATGTTGTTTAAAGACATAGTTTTAATGGAATTATACAATACAAAATATTCACTTGGAAAATATGTTTTAAAAATACCTACAGCAAAGAGAAACTTAGCTTGTGTTTATGAATACATAATAAATAAAAAATATATTAAATGTGAACCCTATTAATATTGTGTATCACACCAATTAGCATTAGGAGGGTAGTTATAGACCGATTTTGATAGGCAGAACAGTAGAAGTTAGTTATAGAGTTACTAAAACAACTTTAATTTATTCATACATAGTCATGTTATCTGTTGCTGTAACTTTTGATAGATATTATAAATACCTATAAAATAACACAAATAGTATAAATAAATATTGTCAATCTTGGCTGTAAAGAAATATGTTTGGATTTTCACTACTGTTCTTCTAACCAAAATCCAATGTTAAGTTGTATGGCATGCTATTAAGAAAATATATACCATATGTGTTGTTTCTACTAAGAAATCCTTCTGAACACTTAGCAATGTAGGGCTATATTTTGTTGAAATTAAGGCAAAGTTAGAAAATCTACTGTTTTACATTGACTAATGAAACTTTATATTTTGTTGCAGGATATGAGACCAATTTACAGGCGGTGAAAATTATCAAAGAGGAATGAAAATGAGGAGAAATCATGGAGGTTAGGTTAACTATAATATTTGTTTTTGCTAAGATGTTTGTGTTTTGTTTTTTCTCATCGCGTCTTAGTACCTGTTCAGGTTGTATGTGTACATTAATTTCACTAATAGAATAGGGATGAGAAAGGTTGAATTTTAGACATAATGTACTCTTATTGCATGGAGGGAGAGGGAAAATCATGAAAAAACATTTTAATACACCTGACTGAGATTAAAACTCCGATCTCCATATCACTCATAATTCATTCAAACACAAGAGTGACACGTTAGACCATACGAACACTGATTCAAGTTACTTGGTTGTTACTTCTCAATATAAATGGTAAACCAAATTTTCTTAATTACTATTAGTTTTTGTGTATGTGTTATTCTGGATACTAAATTTAAGTTAAGAAACTTGTAATCTACTTGCACGATTTTGGTTAGTGTAGATTATTTCGCTGTGTAAGAATTTGTAGGGTAGTAAATTAAGGGTAATGTATTATCTTGACAATTAAAACCTGTGCATTATTAACCATTTTCTATTCAAAGAGAATCTAAATTGAAAGAATGCAATATTTCTGGAGATGAATAAAAATTTAAAATTGGTTCACTCTTTTATGTTTTGAAAAACATCACACTTTTCTATATATTTAACTACAGTATCTTTATACAGCAAATATAATCTATATAACATAATGTTTGACAGATTTTGGCCTAAGCTGATAAATAAAGTTATTACAATACATAATTCAATGATTATTAGATTATAACTATGCAGGCATTAATAATTTTAACGTGCACATGCTAGTTTTAAATAATATAAATTAAAAATAAATATTTATTTTATTGATCAATATTTTTTGTTGGGCATAGTTGCCTACTTAGCTGTTTAGCTAAAACTTTTTTGAAGTGAAGTCAAATATGACAAATATTAAATAATAAATTGAAGTCTTCAAAGTTTAATTCACCAAAACTGGTGCATTACATATCAAAAGGGGTTTATAACCTAAATTACTGAAAACCACAAGTTTTAAAATATAAAATCAGTTTTTCAAAATTTTCTATTTTGCCTAATTTTGTGAGATAAAATATTGTTATCCTATAATCCCAGTCATCCTTTTAACACTGCATTATCTACTCTGTCCATAGCTACCAGAAATAATGATCTTACTGACAAACAAAGATGTGCTACATTGTTGCTAGAGGACCTTGATTGAAAATACGTTTACAGATCCATTAAATCATGGGCTCTTAGTGGTCATAACTGACAAAAATACTTTTGCTATCCTCATATGAAGTTTCAAACCAATTCCCATTCTCATCCCTCCAATATGACATCAAGAAGACCCTCCAAAACAAACCATCTTAAAAAAATCACATGTTAAATTTGACTGGTATTCGAACCCTGACCACCCTTATTCTGTCAATTTATAGGAGTAGGTGGGGCCATATGACATCACTGGCTAAGTCAAACGTGTTCCATCTTGTCAAAAACTCCCAACCAATCTTGCACTGGTAGATCGGGAAATACCCATCCAGGTAGCAAAACACAAGGTGGGTGGGGGTGTAGATATTACTGGTGAAGTCCTGCACAGATTGAAACGCACTACAAGGATGTCACTGTTAGAGTCAAATGTTTTTCACTCTGTAGAAAGTTCTCACCAAGCTAGCATAGATAGATAGAGGAATATCATGAGAGGGATGAGCGGGGGGAGAAACGTCACCAGAGAAAACATATTTTGTCACATAACGCCACCATGTCATTAACCCTATGATGTCAGGGAAAAAATACTGTGACATAATTTAGCCCCATTTTTTGTCCTTCAGAATAAAGGCAGGCGTACAGCAGTACAAAAAGGAGAAAAGAATTAAGAGTAGTTGTCAGGACTTAAATAATGCTATATTATCGAATAGCTCATCCCCTTAATCAGGCATTATTTTATAATATTATCTATTACTTTATGCTTCTTGTACGTTATAATGCTTGTAGCTCGGAACAATGCTACAATAAGAGAGAGGAGGGAGTGAGAAAAGAGGGAAAGGAGGGAAAATTCTATTTATAGTATACCCATCAGTGGGCCATTTATAGAGCATCCATGGTTGGAAGGGTGGTATATGACAGCTAGCTGAAGGTTCTTTATTGCAAACATTGACTGAATGTGACTTATGTTAACCCATTCAGAAATAATTATTTGTTTACTAATACTATATTATCAATAAAACAATTATCAAACGAGTATAATAATACTTAATTAAGGATTACTGTATGATTGGTGTTTTTGTAACTTATTGAATGAACAAAATATATTAGTTAATAAAACTTATGTTTTTTGTTTTGTGGTTGTGACAAAAAGAGATTATAGTAGGCCTACATGAAATAATAAATTAAAAACTATTATATTCACATTTGTATCTTGTTATAACTGGCCACCAAAATAAATAAGTTTTTCTGACTTAAAGAGATAGCAATACAAAATATTAGTTTCAAAATAAAATGTTTTTATTTTGTATACAGCGTAAGAACACAACCATCTTGATGGTTTAATGATGTCATCATCATCTGCCTCTGTTTCAGCTGACTAGCTATTTTGATTTTAGAAGAGCACTCTGCATTTTAGAAGCTCTCGTTTGAAAAGCATTTTTAGGTGAACCAAAGACGCTGCTTCCACAAAAAAGAAACATCCAGCTATTTTCATAAGTTCATATTTCAATAATGTACAAATGTTTAATAATTTAAAATAAATTGTTTGTTTATGTACATGTTTTGACTACTAAAAGTAGCAAAAAATCAACATATGGTCTTGCAGATCAGATGGTTTGGCGAATGGAAATATGATAACTTTTACTACTGTGAATTCGCTATACATGCACACACACACACACACACACACACACACACACACACACACACACACACACACACA
>CABFWB010006926.1:6213-28797 GCA_902151455.1 Timema bartmani
TGTGATTTTTAGTGCCTATTTGCCTGCCTTTTTTCAAATTTTTAGTGCTTATAAATCCGCCCCCTAGTCATAAGCTATACGTGCTGTTTTCTACGCATTGCCCCCCTTTGAGTCACTGCCTGTATGCTCTTACCCTAAAGCCCCTTCTAAGGTGTCCGTAAGTACACCTTAAGTCCATAATGGTCCAAGAAATGGAAGTCACGTCTACACAGTCCATATCCGTAATCACGTGACTGTTCCAATTAATGAGAAAGTTGGCAAGCCGGCAGTTTTCTATTAAAAAATGTCAATTATTGATATTTGATCGCTTAAAATTGTGTGTGTGTATATAAAAAGTATAACATAATCAACATGCTTATATTCTTGAACAAACCGTTTCCAAAAAGAAAATTGCAAAACAATCAAAATTCTTGAAGATAACCGTTTGTTCCCATGAATCTGCATTTCCACGCCAAATGAAAAGGGCCAATTGCCTTAAATCAAAGGGAACAATTTCCTTATCATTAAATAAAAGTGAAATAGAATATTTTTATTTGAAATCGAGTCTATGGGACGTAATTTTAATTAGATGTATTCAAAAACCACTCACCAGAAAGCATTGGCATGTATAATAGAGGTTTATGCGACGCCCATAAAAAAGGGTGTATAAATTCGCTTTCCATGGAAGCTAAACAAAGGAAGTGATGCTATTTTTGTATATGTATTAATTTATAGGTTCAGAATATTATACGAAAAAAGTTAAAATTATCATTTACCTGTAAATAAAATAGTGTAAATCTCAAACCTAAAGCAACACAGCGTGTGAACAAAGGTGACTCACAAGGAACTGAATATTACACGAATGACGTCCCACACTAATTCAACTTAGGAAATTACTTCAAATGCGCACTCCTATGAGACTACGCGCTCTTAAAGGAACTTAGCAACCTGTAAAGTCATTACTCTCTGCATCACCTGACGAGTTGTCAGGAAGGGCTTCTGTTAAGGTCATTATTACTTCGCGTGTTCGTGGAACATTACTTCTTGGCTCTTGAAGAGGTTGGAACGGTCCTCTTTTTATCAGTGGCTCTCTCCAGTAATGTGATAGCTTATCACTGATAAGTCATAAAATAGAGGTTTTTGCAGTTTTTTGCAGCCAAACATTTCTTTGTCCAAAATAATTAAAATATTGCTTCCGTACAAATATAAAGTTCAATTTTCTTCACATGTTGATATCAACAGCTGTTGAATATCCATCATGAGCGTAGCAGCATTAGACAATAAACTTTTTCAAATTAAGAGAAAAGTTGTCATTAAATTTCGGGACATCCTTGACAGATTCAGCAACCATTGATATCACCATGTGAAGAAAATTAACTCTTTGTTTCTACTGAAGCAATAATTTATTTATTTTGGACATAGAAATGTTTTGCTATAAAAACCGCAAAATCACTGGCCTTTTCTCACGCCTCCTTCCATCATACGTTAAGTTGGGATTCAAGGGAATGTAAGTTGAAGACAATGTTTTGCAGTTTTTTTTTACATTATTTCAAACATAGTTGATGGTCAAAATAAATATAATATTGCTCCAGTAGATTCATTTATCTTAACTTTCTACACGTAAAAGTCTCAACAGTTTTTGAATATTTGTCAAAGAGCATATTGATATTTGCAAGGGTACCTATGTGGGTTTTCCAAATAGGAGCTAGATTTGAGTTCTATAGAGAAAATTTCAGGAATTTAACGTTGTAGAAGAGAATTTTTGAGCATCTGGACATAATTCCGAACTAATTAAATATGAGTTTCAAAAACCAATATTCTCAACAAAAAATTTTTTCTGAAAAATTAACAAAAAATAAAATTTATTTGTAGCTGAATCCGTTGAAAAGAAACATTATATTTTTCATAGATTTATTGAACAGAACAAAATGGAAAGGAAGCTTTTGAAGACGAAGTGGGAAGAAATATAGATTTTTATCATTTTTATCTTTGTTAACTCTATAAATGACGATTCAAAGCTGTTAGTAGCAAATTGCAGCCAAATCCCGAATTCACTATTTGATTACTTGATTACTTGATTTGATTATTTGATTGAAGAATTACAGTACTAATATTTTATGAATCTATAACATTTTGGAAGGGAATTTAACATAGATGGTAGGCAGGGCTATCATGGAAAAGATACCAGGTAGCAATGTCTCAGTTCCTTTTAGCAACACCGACCAGATGAGGAAGCCGGCGTCCGCTTTACCTGGGTGCGTCATTAGTTAAGATTATCTGACCCACTTCTTTGGTCAGGAATATTATGTTATGTTAGTTGGTGTTGTCTATACGATCTATACAATAAAAATCGAGAACTTTCATGAAATAGATATCTCAAATCTAGGCTATATTTTCATTTTTCATTTCGGATACATTAATAAAATTACCAACAAGTGGAGTCAGGTTGAAAAAAAATTCTAAATAACGACAATATGTACTACAAAATGAGATAAAATCAAATAATACTGATAGGGGTGTAAAAAGAACAGTATTTTTTATAATTATGACTGACAATTATGTCATTCTATAACTTTTAAACTGCTCATACATTAAAAATTATTTTTCTTTAACATATAAAGCCCAGTACACAGGACACAACTGGTTGTACAAAAAGTTGAACAAGAAATAATGTATTCTAAATATGGTGTCGTGTGAACACCAAAGATTTTATAAGATCTGCTTTGCACAACTTATTGTATACAATTTCAGGGAATAGAACACGACCTATATCGGCCATTTTTATTGTATAATTTTTTGATTGTTAGCAATACCTAGTAGCCCTATCTGCCGAACGTGAACTAGTAGAATTTATGATAACGTATTTATTAGGCACTCAATTATTATTTGTTTCAAACATAAAAAAAATCCCATCATTTTATTCTTCTGGACAAGTTTTAAATTAATTTAAAAAAATCAAATCCAAATATAAAATTCCTGCTTCAACGTACACACTTTCGTGAACAGGAGCTACTAATTTTCAAATTTCAGGCCTCTGCGTGATAGGTATCGCGGAACGTTCATGACAGACAAACACGTTATTTTATTAATATTGATTGCTATTAGGAATAGTTCACTATTTCTCACAATAAAGTATATAGGGGGCGAGCATTTTGACTCTTTAAATTGGCAGAGCTGCAGTTTGTGTTAAAACAATCGTTATCCTGAACCTTAGAACCTGAACACAGGACTTTAAAACCATGACCCTGAAACCATGAGCCTGAAATCATTACCCTGAATCCATGACCTTACATCTACGACGCTTTAATCTCCTGGCCTGCTCCTACACAGCTTAGTAGATGACATTAAAGTGAAGGAAAATTTTTTATCTCTTTAGGTTGGTAGGATAGCAGTTTTTTTAGAACTCACCATGAACCTGAAACAGTGAGCCTGAAACAATTACCTTGAAACCATGACCTTGAAATCATGATCCTGAAACCATCACAGAAATTACGATCCTGAAACCACGACCTTGAAACCACGACCCTCAAACCATTACCCTTAAACCATGACCCTAAAACCATGACCATGAATCTCCTGCCTTGGCCCTACACAGAGCAGAAGTCTACATGACAGTAAAGGGATATTTTGTCTTTTCAAGTTGGAAAGAATTAAAGTTTGTAGTGAAATAACAGCACAGCACAGCCGGAAGCCTTTTTGCTACTCCGTCAACCCTATTGATCGTCCCCTAGCACCGCACGGAAGTTGGGGAGTGGCGTTTTGACCACCCAAACCTCCCCCCGCCCCCACCCCCTTTCCTCATCCAATTAGGATTCAACACTCGAATACATGACTGTCTTGCTCACAAAATATACGAGCTTCTGGTATAAAGGTAGCTTGTTGATAACTTGAACAGTTTTATTATCATAATTCTTTCGCTATATTTACCTTTATGGCTATATTTAGTTTTTATCGCCGCGTCTTATTGTTACCACCCACTCTACTAACTACCTCTTAGCTACGGCCACACTAGGCTACAATTAAATAACAATATGAATGTTTTATCCAAGATAACAACTATTGAAACAAAAAATGTACATGGCCTCGAAAATCCATCGGGGGTATGTTGAAAATCATGTCAATCATAAAGCGCAGTTCGATCATGTGAATGTTTACAAACATGAAACATATCTTTAAGTCAACTCGACCAAACTACACTGTCAGCTTCACAACAGTGAATATTGACAAAACAACCTTAAACGTTTTCAATTAGAACAAATCATTACTTTATAAATATCTAGTCAGATATTTATTTGACTACAAAAAAGAGCCTAATGTGCATCTTTGAAATTGTTACCAAAGTGTCTGCTTCACTACATTGAATACAGACAGAATAAAAAAAGGTTAAATATCACCCAGATATTTTAATGAACACGAGAGTTTGGCTTACCGGCATTAAGTCAAACTCTCGCGGGACTATTAAATGTCGACATAAAAAAAGACGTTAACAAGATTTCTACTTGTTAATAATAATAAAATTGACATACAAAAAAGGTCTAGTGAAACCACAAGTAATTTCAATTAGATAATTTGGAAAATTATTAAGTCTAAATCAATCAATCAGCAAAACTTTACGATACTTTAGTATATAATTCAAATAACAATCAAAAATAGAAAACATTATCAAAAAGGGATTTTAAATTTTCTTAGTCTGCAAAACTCAGTCAATTTAAATTAAATACTTCTAACAAAAATAAGTTTTTAGATGTGGCAATCTAATATTTTAAGTGACTTCACAGACACTAGCGCCCAAGTGTCGGAAAAAAGAATTAGGTGTCTCATGACAAACTTTTAGTTAATAATTTACGTTGCCTATTGCGGCTTATTCCAAAAATTACTTTACATTAATTCAAAATTGAACAAGCCATAGTTCAAGTCTATTAAAATAATATCGGTGAATTAATATTAAAAAAATACGTAATCATCCTGTTGTCCAAGTCCAGGACAGGACTTCTCCAGACGGCATCGATTATAAATGTTTAAGACATGACTTCTCCTAAAGGCGTTTAGTAATAATAGTCAAAGACATGACCTCCTGAAGGCGTTGAATATTAATAGTCATTGGTATTCAGAATCGCCAGGTGTATATAGTGCTTCTAGTCGTTTGGGGTTGGAAAGGAGGGGGATGTCCATATTGGTCGCTGACGTCACATCGGTCATTTCGATGGATGCAGAACAGCACGTAGTCCTTTGATCAGGCTAGGATTGGTGGGCCTGTCTCGATCACGCACTCCATTGATGATAGATAACTGTTTGACTAGTTCACCTGTGACGTACACATCACGCCATGTCTTGATGGTTGATACCGTCTTGCACGCCGGATGCCAGGCTAGCCGCAGCTCAGTTGTTAAACTAGTCTTGGGTCAGTTCCATCCGAATCACATTGACGCGTTCACTCGGCACATTAGTTGCTGGCTCACCAGGACTTGTTCGTCCCACTCTTCAATCGAGGTCGCGACGGGTATACTCCAGTCTTGAAGGTTGTTCTAGCCAGAAGATACAAAGGGTAAGTACATGAACAGTTTGTGATTGCGGGCAGTTTATTCTTGTTTGACTTTGTTTAGTAATGTTCTTGATATAGACTGAATCTACATTGGACTACAACAGAAAAGCTCAATATTGTAGGAAGTTTATTAATATTGAGGTTTCATACGGAGTGGGTAGTATGACTCGTAAGGAAAACCTTTGTGTGAAGCTTAATATGGAGGGTTGTATGATGTAACATGCTACAAATGTTACATTATAACCTATTCGGGTAAGACGCGTTTATGATAGTTACTCTAATGGGGTTGGGATGAGGAAGGAAGCATTTTAGAGGTAATTTACCCGCATTTGCGTGGAAGTAGAGTGGTTAGTCGTTTAAAGAAAACCACCCTCAGTAGTCCTAAATGGTATTTGAACCCTGATCTCCCCATCATCAGTAGGCCAGTCTAACACAAGAGTAACGACTTAGACCATTATGACATTGAAACGTTTTTTCTTATAAATCTGCCAAAATGCCAATGGAAAAATATGTCGGTTAGGTTCCCAAGAAATATAATTTAATGAAGGTTAGATGCAAATAATATTTTAATATTATTCAAAAGACACAATAATACGAAATATAAATAGAAAAGTGTTATATATCTCGTGTTTTAACATAAATAAGAATTAGATTAATTAAAATTGGTTCACCTACATAAAGACGAAAGCCCTGACTGATTCACGCATCACCGTATCTCACGAACCCCTGGACTTAGAATCTTAAACTTTTGTGGGGAGGTCCATTTCAGTACGTAGGCATCCGATAGGAAGGGATTTTGCAAAATTCAACCCCTAGAGGGGTGAAAAGGGGGTTTTAAAATATAGGCTTTTTCCGAAATCGTTTAAGCTAGAATCATGAAATTTAGCCTGAGGGTTCTTTATCAAAATCTAAGAAACAAGTATTCAACGAATTTTCGATATTAGCGTGGTGAAAACGGGGGTAAAACTTTATTGATAAGTACGCATATCTCTGAAACCAATTACGATAGAAACTTGAGACTAGGGGAAAATATTTTTCTTAGAAAATAAAGAAATATATGTTCGACGGTTTTTCGAAAAAATCACCCAAGTGGGTGAATGGAGAAGTTATGGGGTTTTTATTCGAGTTGAGCTATATCCCTGAAACCACATAAGCTAAAAACGTGAAACCCGGGAAAAATACTCTTCTTGAAAAACAAAGAAATGCGTGATCAATGCTTTTTAGAAAAAAATAACCAAACGTGTCAAACGGGGCGGGGGTGCGTTTTTCGAAAAACCGCTATATCTTTGAAACCGCTTAATCCAGAAACGCGGAACTCAGGAAATATATTTATCTTAAAATCAAGAAATAAGTGTTGGACGGTTTTTCTAAAAAAAAAACCTACCTGAGCGAGATAAGGGGGAGAGAGTGGAGTCTTCGAGTTAATTAATCAAATTAATACAAACACTTTAATACAAGCGAACATCTCAATTATTTCTCTGTGTGGTTTATAACTGCAATTTGGCGTTCAGGCACTAAACATATTTAAGTCTGAACATTTTAAATTGGAACTCTGGGATATATTGTGGGGAGGAGGGGCATATAAGTAGAAAAAAATCAATAAATTATTACACATATCTTTTTTTCGGGTAATTTACTTAAGAGAACACTTTACATAAACGAATATCTCCAATGTTGCTCATATATTTACGCTACTCTTAAAGAAAAATAACTTATTTTAATAAAGTTGTAGGACTATTAAAAATAAAGAACAATTATTTGAAATATATTATATAAAACCAACATTTTACTAGCTATATTGTCAATGAGAAAATTATTTATTTATAAATACAAATCGTATAGATGGAGTTGATTGCCATGATCTTTGGTGAGCGGTGTTGTTTCTTTTTTTTATCAATATGTACATTATTAATTACATGAATGTTCTTAGAAGGAATATAATGTGCTTTTTCCTTTGAAGTTTGTGCATTATTTTTTTTCTGCAATGTTAAATTATTTTTATATTGAATTGCTTTTTGGTTTGTATATCGAAGTTTCGTACTTGGTTAGCAAGAAAGTTTTTGGAGTGCGATACGATTTCAGATTTGTATTTGTTGTTTAACAGTTTGTTAAAATTTTGTGTCATGGAGATCGAAAATATCTTGGTAGATGGTATATAGGTGCCTGTGGCAGATACACAATGTCTTATGATTAAGTGTATACCATGGTAACCACTGCAAACAGTCATAAATGTTCGTAATGGCAGACAGCCACATTCTTCTAATATATTGAATCTATTGTACACCAAGTTAGTACTTAATAATATGTAATACAAGTGATCTAAATTAAGATCGGTTACAAACAACACTACAGTGCCTCAATGTGTTGTGACTATGAACGATGATGAAGGATGTCTTTTTTACGCGTTATCATACGCCGTGTTTGGCACTGACAGTCTAGGCCATGAGCTGCGATACCAGATATTAGACTACATATCTGAGAATTGGAACAAATTTCAGGTGTTTACCATGGACAATGAGGTGAACAACTTTTTAAGCAAGGAGACATACTGTGTTGAAATGTTGAAGCTTAACACCTTTGGTACCACCTGTGAGCTGGAGGCGGCAGGGCAGTTGTACCCCTGTAGGTTTGAGGTGTACTGGAATGGGCAATTATTAGTAGGTTTTGGGGAACCTGGTGAGGGTGTAAGGAGGCTCATGTTTACTTGTGATCTGTCCGGGGGTCACTTTGATGTGTACCCGGCAATTGAAGAGCTGTCATATTTTTTCCCAGTTTATTCCACATCAACCCGATAATCCTTCATTGCAATTTCCCGATAATATTCCAAAGAAACAAAGTAGAATAAAGCGCCGTGTCAGGGTTACGAATTCAATAAGAGACAAACAAATGTCTGAGGCTGCTGCTAAATACGCTAAAAGATGTCCAGAAGTTAATCGTGCTGCTGTTGCTGCATATTCACTGAAGTATCCGTAAGTTCATCGAGCTGCAGTGGCGAGAAATGATCCTTCTCATAAAAAGAGACAGCAACGCAAGAATGTTCCATGGTCTAATAAAACAAACTCTGCTTTCAGTTACAACCCTGCCATCAGCTACGGGTCAGATAAGAGTGTTGAGTGAGGCGCATTGGATACTATTTGTCAGTGGTGTAAAGCGAAGAAGTGGAAGGACGAGACACCTGGCATGTGGTGCAGCAGCGGCAAGGTGCAGCTCCCTCCCTTCGAGAAACTACCTAGCCCCTCCACAGTTTGTTAACTGGGCAATACCCTCACTCCAAGCACTTTCTGAATATCGTCATAAAATGTAATGGTTGCTTCCAAATGACTTCTTTCGGGGCGAAGGAAGTGTCAGAAGGCAACTTCATCCCTACGTTTAAGGTCCAAGGCCAGGACCCGAAGTTTCTGCAAATTTACTTTTTGGGGGATGACGAGAAGGACACAACTCTCAGGTGTGGTAACTTCACTGATGTGAAACCTGGTTTAGTTGCCCAGCTGCAGAAGATGTTGCATGAGGACAATAAATATGTGAGGGATTTCAAATCGGCCATAGATACTGTTTCAGAATATAAAAAGGAGTTTCAATTCATTATCCATGCTGACAAGAAGCCCAAGGATGGTCACAGAGGTCGATTTAATGCACCCACCACAAGTGAGGTAGCTGTCATGATTGGGGGTCAGGTATTCTAGAGAAGAGACAACACGCTAACTAGAATCAGCGAGACCCACAGACCATACGACACTCTGCAGTACCCTTTCATGTTTTGCTATGGTGAGGATGGTTATTCAATTGCGTTGCCTCAAGTTTACCCCAAAATCAAACTCCCTCTCAAGAAGACAGTTTCTGCAGCCATGTTTTACTCATACCGAATTATGGTAAGAGAAGAAGAACAGAATCACCTGCATCTTTCCCGCAGTCTCCTCAGTAAGTTCCTGGTAGACATGTATGCAAAAATTTAAACAGAGAGGTTGAACTTCATCAGAAACAATCGGAAGAAGTTAAGGGGGGAGAACTACTTTTATCTGCATGATTCTGTGAAGAAGAGTGACGCCAACGTGATTGATTTGGGTCAAATGTTTATGCTGCCTTCTTCTTCTACCGGTGGACCGCGCTACTTGCATGAGTGAACGCAGAATGCCATGACGTACTTGTGCCCCTGTTCATAACATTTACCTGCAATCCTAAATGGAAACTGGTAGCAGAGGCCTCATTACCAGGTCAAAAGGCTCAGGATCGCCACGACATATTAAGTCAGGTTTTCCATCTCAAGGTGAAGATGATCATGCATATATTAACAAAAGGAAGCATTTTCGGGAGTACGAGGTGCTTTATGTACTCGGTGGAATGGCAAAAGAGAGGCCTCCCACACATTCCCATCCTGCTGTGGCTGGATACCAGGATCTTGCCACAACTTATCGATAAAGTCATAAGCGCTGAGATACCAGACCCTGAGGTAGATCCTGCCTTGTACAAAATAGTGAAGAGCAACAGGATCCATTGACCATGCGGCAGTTTCAACAAAAGTGATCCATGTATGTTAGGTGATTGCTGCACAAAGCGGTACCCTCGACCCTTCATCAGTGAGACCCAGACAGGGGACGATGGATATCCACAGTACAGGTGAAGATCCCCGAATGATGGAGGCTTTACTGTTGAAGTCAATGGAATGGAGCTGGACAAATGCTGGGTGGTGCCGTTCAATCCTGTGTTATCGCGTACCTTCAAGCCTCACATCAATATTTAGTACTGCAACTCAGTCAAGTCGATAAAATATATATTCAAGTATGTCAACAAGGGCAGTGATCAGGCAGCATTCACACTAGAGAACGAGAAAGATGAAGTTACGCTCTACCAAACTGGACGTTACATCAGCAGTTTGGAAGCTGTCTGGTGGATTCTCGGATTCCTTATTCATGAGAGATATCCCTCCGTGGTCCACCTCGCAGTGAGCCTTGAGAATGGCCAAAGAGTATACTTCACAGAAAACAATGTAATGGACAAATTCAGTAAACCTCCTAGAACGATACTCATAAGCTACTTCGAACTGTGCAAGATTGACGACTTTGTTAAACAGCTCCTCTATCACGAAATCCCTTCTTATTATGTGTGGAAAAACAACAGGTTCAGCAGAAGGAGGCAAGAGAAGGACGTCCAAGGTCAACCTGGAGGGAAGAAGGATCATGTTTTAGGTAGAGTGTACTGTACACGGTTCACCCTAATAACTTGGAGGGTTATAATCTTCGCCTCGTGCTCCACGAGGTACGAGGACCAACATCATTTTCAGACCTCAAAACCGTAAATGGTCACATCCATCCCACATTCCAGTCCGCTTGCAGAACGTTGGGTTTGTTGGAAGACGATGGTCACTGGGACAAAACTTTGGAAGAAGCGGCCTTATCTCACTCTCCTTTCAACCTGAGAGAACCTTTTGGAATCATGTTGGTTTTCTGCCAGATTTCAGACACGATCCTGCTGTAGGAGTAGCACAAGGATAGTTTCGCTGAGGACATGAAACGGCAGATGGAGACGGATTGTCCAGAGATTGATGCCCAGCAGGGTCAGGACATAATATACAACAAGGGTCTGATGTTGTTGGAAGATGTGGTGGTTTCAATAGCAGGACATACTCTCAAGCACTACGGATTGACTGAAACAGATTCAGATAGTGTCATGAGCAACCGAGACTACCTCAGGGAATTGAGCTACGACGTTGATGCTCTACCTAAAATAGTGTATGACAACGAGCCAAGGCTAACGGGCGATCAGATGACGGTTTACAAGAACGTTATTAAATGCGTGACGGTGGAGACGGCAGTGTTATGTTCTTGGATTCCTCAGGAGGTACAGGAAAAACATTCTTAATAAACCTGTTACCAGCCAAAGCTAAAAGTAACAGGGGAATTGCTACGGCTGTTGCTGCAGGGATTTTGGAGGGGGGTAAAACTGCCCGTTCTGTTTTCAAACTCCCCTTCAATTTAAATCATACAGAAACACCCATATGTAACATTTCATAAAAACAGCAATTTAGCCCAAGTGCTTCTAGATTGCAAACTTATTGGATAGAACGAATGTATTTTGTCACATAAGGGGGGATAGAGGCTCTAAATCATACGCTGCAGGACATTTGCAGCTGTGACAAACTGATGGGGGGTGATACTATCTTGCTGGCTAGGGAATATATGCTATCAAATTAAATCCAAAATTATTACTAGGCTAAGTTATATACACTTTTTAATTTAATCCTTCCGTTTAACCCAAACGGCTATTAAAACGGTGCTGAAAATAAAAATAAAAATAATAATATTGGATGGATTTAAAAAAATATGGCCAGTAATACCAAGTGTAAATAATGAATAGGTATTAATACTATAAAATTAGCACCCACCTCAATGGAATGGTTAGCTAACGCTCTAGTTTCATGTTGAGCAAGACCACCGAGGATGGGGAGATCACGGTTCAAATCTCGCTCGGGTGAACTGGGGGGTGGATTTTCCTAAATGGTTTTCCTCTCTTCCTCCATGCAAATGCGGGCTCACTTCCTCTATATTCAACCTTCCCTATTCAAAACTCATTAGCGTATTAGTCCTTAAGCGTATAGCCCGAACGCGTAGTAAGGTGGTGTTATGTATTATAAAATTAGCAAGTTTCTTTGGTCTGTCAGAAGCTATTCTAGTTTTGGTTTTATTTAAATAATTTGAAAATTTTTCTTTCAGATTTTAATCTAAGAATAAATTCCATCGAATACAAATCGGGTCTCTATTTGGATTTAAGAACACGAATCTGATTCAACTCTTTCAAATTTTAAGATTTGGAATTTTGAATCGAATACGAATCTTATCAAGATTCAATTTCTTATTCAAAATTTTCAAAGCTTCGCACAGGTTTTAGTTTCTAACATAATTATTTATGTGTGTTTCTCAGTTTATTAAATTGTAGCAGATGTAGATTTTTTTTATTAATTTAAATTCTCACATTTTATCACAAGGTAATTTATAAAATGATATTTTTAATAGACTACCATGGAATTCAAGAGCTCTTATTTAACCTTTTAACCTTTTAATGCAAAGCTACCACCGTAGGTGCGTGTCCTAAGCATCAGATTTAATAGAATGATTAGCAACAACATAAGTATCATTTATTTAACAATAAACGTGTATTTTTGTTGTTATTATTATAATAATATATACTTTTTGCTGGTCTTAGAACGAGTACTGGTTTGAATAATAATTTGATAGCTCAGCCAAATTTCAAAAAAATAGTTTTTGGGGGGGAATTTTTTTATTTGATCTAGGTGCCATAAACCCCTTTCAAGTCTTAAGTTACATATCTGGGCTACCCATACTTGTTTTCACTTGCTCAAAGGCTTAAGTATAATCTTGTCTGGTTTATAGGTGACGGAGAAGATTGAGTTATCCCGTGGGGGAATTTTGGACACACGAGTTAAGGGACGTGTATTCACAGTTTTTATAGCAAAACATTTTTCATAAAATTAAATCAAATATTGCTCCAGTATAAATAAAGAGTTTAATTTTCCTCACATGTTGATATCAACAATGTTTGAACATAAGTTATGAGCATAGCGGTATTATATGACAAACTTTTTAAATGAAGAGAAAAGGTGGTAATTAAATTCCAGAACACCCTTGACAGATTTTCAACAATTGTCATTATGTGAAGAAAATTAAACTCTCTGTTGGTACTGAAGCAATATTTGATTAAATTTGAGCAAAAAAAAAATTTTAGTAAAAAAATTGAAAAAACACTAACCTTTTCTAGCTTTCCTTACACTTTAACCTTAAGTTGTTTCCCCTAAACTAGTTTACCATTACTTCTCTACGTGAATGCAGGTACATTTATTTTATTTTGTATCTTATTGGGATTGATGTTCTTACAGCCCGGATGGGAACAAGGAAAAGTGAAAATTACACAAGTTTATTTAAAACTCATGACTTCCAGCACAATAATGTTTGACACGCGGATTGTTTTAATATATTAAACGTCATTTTTTTTTTTTTTAGTTTTACAAGAAAAACGTTATACAGCGTGTCCCAAAGGTTACTGTGCATATCATATGAAGAGGCGTGTCCCGACATGTCTTCTGGCTCGTGGGGTATATTTCCAATACCTGTTGTAGGAAGAACTGCCACAAGGTACGTGGTAATTTACTGCACAGTAAATTTTGGGACCACCTGTATAATGAATGTACGATTTAAAAAAAAATGAAGATGCATTTAGTTTAAAGGCTAGTACTTCAGCTGACAACTAACATAATGTTACTGTGGTTAAAATTAATATTAAAATTACTCATCATTAAATATATATTCACCAATAACAATAATGTGGAGGGAAATAAATGTTAAATAAACTGTTCCAGTGCATATTATTACTAGGTGTTCTTTCTTACGACAGATCAAGTCCTTTTATCAGTAAACTTAGACCAACTGCCAATGCGCCCTGTCCTCTGCCTTCGCCTTCATTTCCCTTACATCAAATCATCCTAAGAATGTGTCCGATCCCGTTTGCTTTTCACCGAAGAATCACATCCCAAATGGTTCTCTTCTTAGGACTTTATCATTTGTCACCCTGTCTGTCCCCATGAGCCTCCAACATCTTCTCCATCCCCACATTTCAAATACATTCAAGTATTTCTTTTCCATCTTCCTGAGAGTCCAAGTTTCTGCTCCAAACAGCACGATACTCCAAATATAGCATTTCATCAGTTTCTTCCTCGGTTCTAAATTAATCTTGCTAGTCACCAGTTACCTCTTCTTGTTAAAAGCTTCCTTGGCTATAGTGATCTTTGATCTAATTTCCTTGGTGCAGTAGGCATCCTTTGTCAGCAGACTTCCCAGGTACGTGACTTGCTCTATTTTTTCCAGCTTCTGGTTTCCAATTTTGATTTTCAGCGCATAGTGGTGTATTAATTTTTCATGGATTCATTATTGCTTATTTAACTGTCATTTGATATAGCATAATTTCATTTTTTTCAACAAAAAATATTTAAAAAAATATCTCGTATTTTACCACTTTTTAATCATCCAGGAAAGGAAACGGGCTTTCTGATTCAAAAATTCTTATATTTTAAATAATTTTAACCAAAAAATATCAGTCATCCTCAGACTCTTTGTACCCCTTCGCGATAAAAGTATGCAACTAAACGTGCATGACAACAAATCTGTTTGCCTATGTTTTCAGGGGTAAGAATGTTAAGAAAGTAAAGCTTAACTTGTGTGTTTCCAAAATTATTAGATCAAAATGATTAACTTATGAAACAGTCAAACAAATAATATATGCTAAATACTGTGTCTAATTTTACGTATGTTATACATCCAATTAATTTCACATATGACATATACTAGTCGAAAGCGCATTTACATTGCCTGGGAACTGGATAAACAGATTATAGCTCTAGGGGCTATGTTCGATTCCAATAAATATCTTAATTTTATTTCATTACAACCCGTCTAGGTTAGTTGAATATTAATTTTACACTCATGGTAAAGGCATGAAGAATGTAGAATTTAGAGGAGAGGGGGAACAATTTAGGGAAAACTAGCGTCAAAACACAACCAAAATTTGAGTCCCAAACTTTCTGTCACCTACAAACTAGATTAGATGAGATAGACGTTTAGTCCACGTACTCATATATGTGGGGGATGCATACATTAAATTAAAATATGTGTGTACAGTATCAGGTTTATTTAATACCAGCAGATATACACGTTTTCCGCAAGAATAAGCCACATAAAAAATATATCTAAATCTCTATCCACGTGATGACGATTTGCTGAATCCCCCTCGGAAAATATTTCAGTTTTAACTTTTTCCAGCCCAAATTAATGAAAGTAGGCCTATTTTCAAAGAAATATTTTTTAGAAAATTTATTTTAAAATACATGTAGCTTATCCAAAAAAATTGTTAAAATATATATTTTTGTATTATGTAGTCATATGGCTACATCGGGTATTGGTATTTTTTAAAGATAAACTATAATATAAAAAAACCAAACATTCAAAAAATAACGTTGCCATTTGTCTACACCCGGCTGCAAACGGAATGTTGGGGGTAACTCCAACATTCAATTAATCATTGTGCTAAGATTGACCTTTGTTTCTTATGGGGAAGTTTGATAAAAATTCTTAAAAGACAAACCTACACCACATGGATTTTATTATATAAATTAACTCTAGTTTATATTAAAATGATTGGCACTAAGGCTGATTGGTTACTGTTAATTGCTGTCTTTAATTGTTATTTTGGCATCCCTTCATATTTACAAAAAATATCACATTTGAAGGAAATTGAAACTATTTAGTCCGGCTTTCTGTGGTCCGGCACATTTTGAATATGCCACCATTAGTTTGAGGGGCGGACACCAGGGCGGTGCTAGTAGCAGTACAAAGGCGCCAAAGTTGTTTGCACCTGCAACCGAGTGATTTGGTTATAAAGTATATTTTTCCTGTTGTATTCCGACTGTATTTTATCCCTTAGTTATGTTTTTAAGAGTTTTGAACGGTGGTATACTATTATTTCCTGTTTTAAGTTTTATTCTACCTTGTATGATAAGTATGTAGAGTGATATGGCGAGACTTTAGGGCCAAGGCATGATGGGAAGAGGGCTCTTACGAGTATAATTCGATGGTCTGGTACTTGTTAAGGGCCCAAGGGTGTCTGACTAAAGAGTTCCAACTGTAGTACACGCATTTTCTTGGAGAGGAGGGAGAATCTATTTAAGAAAAAAACACAAAAAAAACCACCTTCCACACCGGGTCTGGATTTGACAAAACAATCTAGATTAAACTGATGTATTTGTCCACCATTGCGAGTCTTTCACAATTTTTATCTATTTGTATAAATGGAAATTAATTTTTCTCAAACATGATAACACATTTTCATCAAGCTTCCATTTAATTGCGATCATATGTTTTTCTACACTTCTTGAAACAGGTTTGTTATTTAAAATAACAGGAGGATGATTGATCATGTAGAAGGGGTTGTAAGAGTTTGGCCTGAAATTGAAATAATGTAAAACATTTAAATTTAAAGAAAAACAAAGGATTGCCTTTTCAAAAGGAAATATTTGATATTTATAATATATATATTTAAGAATGGATCATCTATTTCAACGTAATTTCTTCAGAATTATTACATTAATTAGCTTCTGGCTGTACATATCGAATTAATTTTTACTAAAACAATATTTTAGAGGGAAACTCATCCATTGAATCGCACCCTCAAAGAATTATAGCCACAGCGGCCATCATCGAAGTTTGATAGTACGCGAACTATGGAGCTGTCGCCTTCTACTCCTAAGACAGATATAACGGTCCAAAGAACACTCACAAAAGGCTGTAAATTATTAATAGGACTAGGCTAGCCTTAAAGTTCAACAAGTCGTAAATACCACCCTCCCCCGCCATCTAGGAAGGCCTCGTTCATAGTGCAAGCGATCTGCTTGGAGGTTGGCTAGACCGTATTGGAGAAGCTGCTCAAGAATTTCCACGAACCGTGTATTTTAAGATGGCGACCGACTCGAAACAGAACAGAGAACATCGTAATGAATAGATCACGGATGTTGCATTAGTGAATGTTTTTTCCCTTTGATAATATTGATATGCCAGCTTATTACAAAAAATATGTTATGTGATATTTAACAAACCTACCCAGTTTGATCATGCATATTATTGCATATTTCTTATTTATGCAAATGAATACTTTTACCTCTCATACAGTATTTTTGACTATTTAAAATAACATTTCTCCAATTATTAGTCATGAAAGCCACGTCACACGTTTCACTTCCCTTCCTGAAGCCACTTCATGAGCCCTTTCCCTCCCTTCTCGAGTTCACGTCATACATCTCACTTCCCTTCCTGAAGCCACTTCATGAGCCCTTTCCCTCCCTTCTCGAGTTCACGTCATACATCTCACCTCCCTTCCTGAAGCCACTTCATGAGCCCTTTCCCTCCCTTCTCGAGTTCACGTCATACATCTCACCTCCCTTCCTGAAGCCACTTCATGAGCCCTCTCCCTCCCTTCTCGAGTTCACGTCATACATCTCACCTCCCTTCCTGAAGCCACTTCATGAGCCCTCTCCCTCCCTTCCCGAGTTCACGTCATACATCTCACCTCCCCTTAATTGTAAATCGTTGCAAACAACATGACCATCTATTAAGTTCTTGGAGCGAGTGTGTGGTTTGTGTTTGCTTTGTGCGTATTTATACATTGTTAGTTTTGTTTTACATTAATTTTTGTCTCTATGTAAGACAATACAATTGAAGGGCTCGGGATCAGATAGTCCTATGCCACATCACACTCAAATTGAGATAAAGGAGAACCTGTTTATAGTAATTCCGTAAATCATACAAATATATAGCACACTTTACTGTATGGCTCTGCCATCTGTTGTCAGAATGTAATTGTATTTGTACAAACAGACGATAGATGGTGTTGGAAGACGTGAATACTAATATCTCATAAAAAAAAATTCAGAAATGTGGCTAAGGACTATCTGATCCCAAGCCCTTCAATTGATTTACAAAGTCAAAAAATAGAAAAAAGTATTTATTTATTGGGTTGTGGATTTCACATTCTGATATGCCAAAAGATAAAACTGTGAGAGTGTAATGTTTTGAATTCAAGAGTATCCCACGCGAGCAAGGAGCCAAGCCGCTCTATGCGAACGAACGTGCTTCAACCAATTGTAGTTTTTTTCACGAACCCCTTTGATTGTTGCGTTACAAGTCAGTACAGGTGTCTCGCCACGAATGCTGAGCACAGTCATCCAGTCGTAATTAGTACCTACTGGAGTGAAGATGCATTGTGGCAATTTGTAGAAGTGTTTGCTCACAATAGAGTGTAATCAAGAAAAAAAATTTTATTTGTTACTAAACAATAAAGGAAAAAATTTATTTTAGGGGTTCCTCAGGATCCCAAACTTTATGACAAATTTAAAAAGCACGGTGCCTGGCAGCAACTTGCTGAAAAAATGGAAACCACTCAAGAAAAGTGCAAACGATAAACGGCAAATTTACTGGTTCCTCTCCAGAGGAGAGAAAGGAAAAGTGTCGAAAAGCAGGAGTATAAGAAAATATAATACCAAATATTTTATACACAATTATGTAAAAAAACTCATATTTTAACTTCTAGGTCTGCTATTTCGGCTATAAATGAGAGAAAATTGATGCTTTTTTTTTTGCCGAGCCTTAGTTACCATTCGCCGAGCTCCTATCAGGAGCTTTTTAACATAATGTTCGCCGTGAGCATTACGTTACAAAGCTCGATTAAAGTCAGTCGCCACCTTCACGGCATGCGTCGTATCTACCTCGGTGTCCGATACCTTCGTGGCCAACAAACTACATTACAAATTATATGAAATGTAGAAGTAAAGCTTTCTCGCGGCGTTAGTAATTTTTTCAGTTTTTAATTAATTAAAAAAATTCTAATCAACATTTAGGATGCGAGGTGCATATGTTTGTGCACAGGGACTACTAATATTACTATTTCAGGCCTATGCGTGTGCTAGATAAAGCGCAACGCTCATAATACACAAATTCTTAATTTTATAAATATAAGAAGATAATAAAAGTATATAAAAAGAGCAAACAAGAAACTAGTAAGTTAATTAAAGATGGTGAAGCGTAATTAGAATAGATTTTTTTGAATTTGCTTCTCACAAAAATGAGTCAGAATATATATATATAGTGACTGAGACAACTTGAAGTAAAGCCTCCATATTCAGTTAATTTTATTATATTGGTTTCAGTTAAGGGGAAAAGGCATGGTTATGGAAAGTGATGATACTATTTTACTAACTTGGCAAAGCTTAATAAGAAATCAAGAGCAGAAAAGGATGTTGTTTGATTTATAATTATATACATATTAATAGGAATTATGTTAAATTTTGACTTCGAGCTTTCTGAATCACCAGTATCGCTATTTGATACAGTTACGCAGGAAAGCAGACAAATTGAAGATTGAAAAAACTTTAAATACAATGACTGCAAATCTTAGTTCGAATATACTTTAGAAGCCATTTTTTATATATAAAAATTATACATAGAAGTGAATCACTGTAGGGACTATAAATTGCCATGTTCAAATTCAGCAACATATGCTGATATTTTGAATCAGTAAACAACACAAATTGAGAGGCAATATGGTACTGTACATCATGGAATAACTAAATGAAAACTCTCTTATCTGATTAGCAAAGTGTTGTTTCTTAGTAAAATTTCCACTAGCCAACATTGCTCCTTTAGAATTAGCAAAATATTGTTTCTTGGCATCATTCCCAATAACTAGCAACGCTCTTATCCGTTATTAACAAAGGACTGTTTCGTAGAGAAATTCCATTAACTAACAATGTTCCTATTCAGTTCGCAAAGGGTTGTTTCTTAGATACATTCTCAGTAGCCAACAATGGCCCTATCAAATGAGCAAAGAATTGTTACCAACCATGCTCGTATCCAATAAGTAAATTATTGTTTCTTAGCAATATTTTCAATAACCAACAATGCTTAAACATGTTTTGAACTCAGTTACAGAAGCTATAGCGGAAAATCCGTGAATAACAGTTGTATGGAAAAATTTTACCTAATATTAAATTTTCAGCAAAAAATAACACTTTTAAACACCTTATAATCTCAGCAAAAAAGAAAATTAAAGGGATTGCACGCATTTTACTTCCATGAAAGTATTTGTTTTACTTTGTCACATTACATAAAAAAAAGTTTTCTTATTTTAATGCACACAATAAGAATACAGTGAATTTAATAAAAACAATATTAATATGTAATGTACTGTTTATATGTTTTATAGTTAAAGTAAATTCAAAATATACTCACTTAAATCACAGAAGAACGTGAATATATAGAAAAATGGAAAGGCTCTGTACCGTTAACCACCTCAACTCTAACCGCTAGAGGCCACAATAGCCGGGAAGAGAGTGGACGGAAACTATAAGGAATTTAAAGTAAAAAAAATAGTAACTTTTGCAAGATTAAGAAAAATATTGAATTATGTATTCAAAGTAAGACCATAGAGGTCAATAATTAATACATAGCCTCACAAGGCAAACTGAGTAGTGTTGAAAAACATATAAACATGTCAGAGACTGCGCTGCGCAATACATTTGAGGATATATTTCATAATCTCAAAGTAATAGTAGTCCTTGAAGAAGACTACGTTTGAA
Source organism: Timema bartmani (assembly GCA_902151455.1). Taxonomy (NCBI): domain Eukaryota; kingdom Metazoa; phylum Arthropoda; class Insecta; order Phasmatodea; family Timematidae; genus Timema; species Timema bartmani. The sequence goes on from CABFWB010006926.1 coordinate 26,922, forward strand.
ACAAAAGAGTTGTATCATAAATTATTTATTTATATGAATTAGTCTGGAAAAGACCCAATAAAAATTAAAAAATCGTTAATATAATAATAAAGAGCTTAAAGAGCTCCTCTACTTGGTTACCAAAGCGGCTGAATCACCCTTGTGACTTCAGACTAAACAAACAGATTAACTTATAAAACTTTAGAATCCTTATTATATTAATAAAAAGATTAAAGAGCGAGAACTATAAAGGTATAAGGTATTTCCATTATCGGAATATCAAAGAACTTAAATTCCGACTAAACAAATAGGTTAAACCATTAACCCTTTGAATCATTTCTGTTATGTTTGTATTTAGTTATTTCTTTATTTGAATATAAATTATACAGTACATAATTGAATATATAAACAAAATAAGCCTCTTCTCCTTCTCTGCACTCATTTATATATCAGTCACAATATTTCACAACTGCTCTAGTCATGTGACTCAACTACTCTAGTCAAATATATAATTTACTTCCACCAGCTTTGAAGTAATCGACAAGATTTCGACTTGTTAATATTTAAAATGATAATAGGAAACAAAGCAATATTACATTAGAATACTGGTAATTTCTCACTAAACGAATCGGAGTTGTTAAAGTTATAATTTATAAACCAACAAAAATAAATTATTTTTGTAATTTCTTCAAACAAAATACGTCTACAAAATTGTATCTATAGTTTAAACATTATCAAATTTTAAAGTTAAACTATATTGGTAGACACATGTGCAATAAAATTTATATTTAAACTAAATATTCTAAGCAAGGGAAAAAAATCAAAAAGTGGCTACCTACTAATAAGTCTAAATATTACAAAGATACTAGCGCCCAAGCGGTGAAAGGAAAAATTAAGTGTTCCATAAACAATTATACTTTCCAAAATAAATCTTCTGGTGAGAAATTACTGACACCTACAATGAACGATTTTAATCACATAATTAACTAAGTGTTCAAACACCCAAACCCATTATAGGTCGATTATATTTAAATATTTAACAAAACATAAAGAGTTTATATTTTGTCATCCTGGAGCGATTATGTCCAAGTCCAGATCAGGACCTCTCGTGGTTGTGTCGGAATTAATAGTCAACAATGTTAGCTGAGAACCAGCCTTGTATAGGTCTAGTTGATGGATATAAGGGGGGGAAATATTCATTTAAAAAGTATAATGCCACGTTGCGAACACGTGCTCGCAGTATGATTCTCTTGTTAACAACCATTATCATCTAGACAGGTCATTCTGGAAATCTGGTGAGTTGGCAGTGAAGATCGCGTGAGGTTGTCTGTCGGCCGGCTAGGCCAATCAGCGTAGGCCTAGATCACCTCATACCGATGTCTCATTGAGCCAGTTTTCCTAGAAGTGTCAGTATTCTTTTCAGAATTATTTGATGTGCACCAGTCGTGTGATGGTTGTTGGCCGAGACTGTAGGGTAAATAAAGCACGTATTTTAGACATAGTAATGTTTTGTAAATCTTTGATATTACAGGATGTCTATATGTATTGGTTTTATTTGGGGCGGGTAGAATTAAAGTAAATTAGCTAGCATTGCTAATGTTACAATACTAAATCATTAAACAAGTAATACTATCATTATACTCACAAGGAAATAGCATATTCATCAATACTATACAATATTTATATTTATTTGAAATTATTTTATTTTTACAACATTTAGACAAATGAATAAAACTTAAGTCCCAACATAAAGATACTAGACCCACACGATGTTTGCTCCATGATTCCTTACATTAGGATGTCATCTTATACTACAGAAGTTGTAATGATATGGAATTATACATCTAAATAATTTATTATTCACATCTATATTCAAAATTACAATATTATAAATACG
>CABFWB010006927.1:6285-23282 GCA_902151455.1 Timema bartmani
ACACATCTCTACTCATAGCCAACCAAGACAGTTTCAAATCACCGATATTCAACCAAGGCATTTTCAGATAACCACTAGCCAGCCAGTTTCAAATCCCTGAAAGTCAAGACCATTTTAAATTTATGATAGCCAAGACAGTTTCAAATATTTAATAACCAAGCCAGTTTGAAATCGCTGGTACTAGCACTATAAAGTACAACACACATTAAGATCGTTGTTTCTTTAATTGTTTTTGCTCCCTTCCCTACCTGACTTAGGTCCAGCCTCGGTGGAGCGCCTTAGTTTACAACACACTCATCGAGCACTATCTCCATGTGTGGTCATCTCTGGAAGATGCGGTGAGCCGAGGACAGTGTGAGCAGAAGATTGTGCGACTGCTCCAGAACTCCGAGGCCAACTATGACAAGGACCAGACTCTCATCCTTTGCCAAGTTCACAACTTTCGCAGCGGGATTCTCTACCTCTACGAAGAGAGCAAGCTGTGAGTTAAGTGTCCATTACTCTAATAGAGGATAAGGGCTTTATCTCTGTACACATGTGGGGGCCTCTACATCACAGATCATGTTATACTCAATTTTAAAATTTTGTTTGCCTAAGGTTACCACTCATATTACTCATAATTAGTATCTCACGAACAATTTATTCTAAACAGGTATGGTTTTTACCCTTACAAGTTATCAACATTTAATAACGTTAATGCGCTAGGAATAATGAATACAGAATTTTGAGTAAATATATATGTATTTACATGGAGGCAGAGTGGAACAATATTTGGGGAAAAAACTCTCACTACACTCGGCTGAAATTCAAAGCCCAACCATTTTGTCACCCCCAAACCAAACTGTTTGTTCAGTTTGCATTCCCACTGATTCAACTTTTCTATGTTGATATTAGTCATATTCACATACCATAATCTGTTGTTAAGGACTTTCTTATAAGATCATTTAACAGGAAAAAAAGCATTTTATCTACTCATTTATGCCACTTTCGAATAAAACTATTCTTTTTAGAAAATAATGTACTTTTATTCTGAAATTTGTTACTATATTCTCTTATATAATGTGAAATTACTAGCAAAATTTTGAATTTTTGTGATTTGGTATAATTTTTATAGCAAAAAAAAGTGACTATTAACGTCAAGGTACATTTGTCCTAGCCATGCACACTGATTTGGGTTTGTACGTTCGAGTATTTCCTAATTCTAATATAATAAGTGGTGCAAAGCAGGTGTAGTATGAGAGAACTGATAGCTCACTCAAATGTTGTCCTTGACGCTAATAGCCCCCACTTGTGTACACATCAACAAGCAGGTCTTATTCTTGGTTGTATTTTCCCACAAAGCTACCAGCACATCGTTCAATACCACATTCGTCAGCGGGACTACAAGGCGGTAGTGGCCAGCTGTCGCAGGTTTGGTCACCAGGACCCTAACCTGTGGGTGCAGGCGCTTTGGAGCTGTGCCAAGAACTCTGACATGCCCAGTGACCTTCTGGCTGAGATACTCTCTGTCATAGGTGACACACAGCATACATGTACTGCAGACTTTAGTCAGAGTAGCACTCCATATGTATTGAGCATGATTTTAGTATAATAATAATAATAATAACGATCTTGTGTTTCTCCTGACAAACCCATTCTTCACATCTATAAAACAATGATGGTGTTAGCACACTTTTGTATACTGGCATCTTTGGCTCTTTCAATACTACTTCATTCTTTGCAATAGTCCACATACATCCAACTACTCTCCAAGATGCGTTCACCCATCTGTCAATTTCACTATCTATAATTATATCTTTAAGGAAAATTCTGCCAAGATACATAAAATTATTCACTTGTTCTAACAATTTTCCATTTATACTAAGCTGACAATCATTTCCTGATCTGTCCTTATCAAAAACTATCACCTTAGTTTTGGAGACATTTATACAAAAATACATTCTGAATATCGCCACATTCAAACAATTTAATGCGTTCTCCAAGTCACTTTCATTCTCAGCCATTAATACCACATCATCTGCGTATAGCAGTATTCTTGCATTCACATTATCCATTTGTACACCAAATGTGTCCTCACAAACATTCCTCATACACTTATCCATGAATACATTAAACAACCATGGAGACCTAACACCCTGTTCAATGTCAAACCATTCGCTCAAAGCTCCATCCACCATAATGTACGCTTTACTTTCGTTATACATACAATAGTTTACACAAATAGCATTTGGGGTAAGCATCTGTTTCAATTTTTAAAATATTTTTAAATTCTTCTTGTAAATTGCTGTGGTTGGAATATACTGTAATATATCACAGAATGCAATAAGGGTATCATTACTCTTTTATTATTTTATTTGATGTACTAACCAACTAAGAATGCCAAAAATAGTAAGCATATTTGTTAGAGAGAAAGAGTTTGTGAGGAATTTTTTTTATATTTTGCGTTTTTACACCCATCACTTTTTACAGCCTATGGCCTGGATCAGTTTTTTATCAAGTCATATATTTTTCCACTACCAGCTGACTAAGCCTATCATAGCTTCATATACCTTATAATCTAATTTAAGACTAGGACAGGTACAATATCCAGTCCCCATCCATTAATTTATCAATGTGAAAGGGTAAACCCATATTTCCCCAATGGTAATTTTTTTGACCATGTCAGGAATCGAACCTGAGACCCTTAGCTCAGTAGGCAAACACGGTACCGACTGAGCTAAAGTGTTGAATATTTTATATTTTGTCTTTCTATTTGATAGACTTTAGTTAGAGAATGTGAATCCACACTAGCATGAAGAGGGAATAGGAAAATCACAAGTGGAAGATCACCCTCTCTGCACTCGTCCAGGATTTAAACATGGTACTCCTTATCACTGGCAATATAGTCCATTGTGTCATTATTATCATATCTTTAAATAGATTTATGTGCCTCTGGGATTAGGTTAATAAGAGTGATTTTTAGCACCAGCATGTTTCTAGAAAGAATAAGCAAAAACATCTCCTATGCACTCAATCTGTGGTCATTGTCAAACATGCTAGCACACACCTAACTTTCTATCTATGAACACCCCTCTTGAGTGGCCGCATGGTCCAAGGCGTCACTCTTTCACTAGAATAAACTGCCTATGACGAGGAGATTGGTATGAATACCGGTCGGGTGTACAAAGGGTGGAATTTCCTAAATAGCTTTCCAATCTCCCTCCATAAAAATGTGGGTATACTTTCTATAAATTCAACCTTCCTCATCCCAACCCCATTAGAGTAATTATCTTGTATGTGAATAGACTGAACGGGTAGTAAGAAACAGTGATATAAAAAAACTGTACTATACAATTCAATTCAGACATAAAAACATTAGTTGTCATTATTTTATCTTGTAGAATATATTGATTTCTTAAAACAAGTATATTTACTGTGTCTTCCTATTTGTTCCTGTTATCTGTACGAGCAGAGAAGCAGCGGCTGCTCTCGCCGCTACTTGTGGTGGATGCGCTCAGCCACTCTGGCACAGCCACAGTGGGGGAAGTGCGCAACTATCTGCTGAGTGTACTGCACTCCGAACACGAGCTCACAGAACAGGAACAGCAGCTCAGTCTCAAGTACCGACAGGAAACCGACAAGATACGTGACAAGATCAAGGACATTCAGACTAGGTACACTCCTTCGCACAAAATTTGAGAACATTTTACTTCGCTTTGTTCATAAGGCACATAAAGGAAAATTACTTGTAGTAGCAGGATTACACAAAATAATACTGCACTTTTTTAACACACAATGCTGCTTTGCACAGTTGTAGATTAGACCAAAGAGAAAGCCACTCAAAATTTCCTTTAAAATTCAAGATGACAACCATTCTCAAAAATAACGTCTTGAGACCCTAAATTCTTGCATGCTGTCCAACTAACCAATAATAATAATTATAGTACCGCGTCTTAATACCCGTTTGGGTTATACGCTTAAGTACTAATTACACTCATGGGTTAGGAATTGGGAAAGTTGAATTTAGAGGAAGTGAACCCACATTTGTGTGGAGGGAGAGTGGAAAACCATTTAGGAAAAACCACCCCCCAGTTCACCCGACCAAGATTCAAACCTCGATCTCCCTGTCCTCGGCAGTCTAACTCAACACAAAACTAATGCGTTAGATAACTACACCGAGGCGGTAACTAACCCATGTTTAGTGTAATTTCCATATTATGTTTTCATCTCGTAGAATACAAATTTGAAATGAAAATTGAAATAAAAATTAATAGTTTTTATGAATCTCATTTATCTCTATAAAGAAAACCTCTTTTCGCTTTATGAGATAATTGTATTATATTTGGAAGACGGTATAGGAAAGGTGGATAGAAACATATAAAAGGGACAAACACAATATGGCTTATACTATGAAACAAACACAATTGGAAGACGGTATAGGAAAGGTGGATAGAAACATATAAAAGGGACAAACAAAAACACAGACTTGTGCAATTTGTTTATTTACAAATAAACAAAATCTTGTATATAAAGAATTTTTTCCACATATATTAATTATTAATAATATAAACATTTCCATAACTTATTAATTTATTTAACAGTTTGGTGTCAATAATTTTTCCAAGCAGGTTTTCTTAATATAGATGTAATTTTTCCAAGTCTGATACTTTGTAAACCACGGCACTTTGTTCAAAGTAACCCCACACTGCTGACACATTAAACTGTTTTCTTTACTAAACTTTATTTTTGGAATACACACTACATTTCCTCATTGGATATTTGTTTTTGTTTGTGGGTGATACATGCACTAGTTTGTGTGTTTTGAAGCCCCCGTGAAGATGATGGATGGGAACTTTGATTTGATGTTGCTGCTCTGACGTCTTCATCATCAGGTGTACTCTGTTTTTTTTGTTTTTTTTTGTTTTTTTTCAGTTTGGGTAGCCATTGTTTCTACACAGTCTACAAGAAAAGATTTAAAAACATATCTCTTGTTTTTAAAAGTTTTGTTTTATTTAAACTACTTCAGCCATCTGAAGTAAAAAGAACAATCTTCTTGGTCCATTTGATAGACTTCCTGGCACATGGATAATAATGGAGACCTTTCAACACCCTGCATATATTTATTATAGCTCAGCACAATTTATGACTTCTATACAACTTCCTCACTACGATTCATTCTTTGCCAATTTCTTTTTTCTTCCTTCTGTGTTATTTGATTTCCTCTTTTAAGAAGTTATGTTGCGCATTTCGCACTCCTCCCAGATGAGTTCTGATAGAATGAAACCTAGGTTGGGTAGTTGGGCGGTAACTATCGACTTTATTCAAGAGGCAACCATTACCTCTTTGTCCAATATCAGTAATATAAAGTATTAACTGTGTTGTTCTTTTCATTGTAAAAGCCATATTGTGTTTGTCCCCTTTTATATGCTTTCTATACACCTTTCTTGTACCTTCTTCCAAATATATATTTTAAATCACTCAGCAATAGAAAATATAGGATATTTAAGGAATTGCACAAACATTCATTGGAAGAGGGTTGTGTGGACCCTACTTTACTGATTTACTTGGTCAGAATTGAATTCAAGTCTCCAGTGTCAGAGTCAAACAAGGTATTGTGCATTCAACTTTACTTGTCACATTCTTTTGAATTTTATATCATTGAGTGTGTGGATTAATTTTATTGCTAAATTAATTTTGTTAAATTATTTTCTTTGTTTCATTATGAATGTTTGATTCCTATTTCTTTTTGTAAATAAGATTTTGTTTGGAATGACTGTTTAAAATATTTGATTAAATTGTCATGTCTTTCAGTGCAATCATTTTCCAAGGCTCCCGCTGCAGTGCTTGCAACCATCAACTGGAGCTACCGTCGATCCACTTCCTCTGCCAGCATTCCTACCATCAACAGTAAGTAATTTAAATTAAATTTCCTTATTGTACTTGTATAGTTGATGAAAAGAAGGAAAAAATAGAATAAACTATTGAGTAAAAACCAAGTGAAGAAAGTCCACCTAGAAAATAGGAAACTATGTGTACACAAAGATGACATCTTACTTTATTTTATCTTGTATAGCAGAAAACCTCACACATGAAACACAATAAAGTTATTATAGTTTATCAAACAAAAATTCCCAAATGGAGGCTGCTATTAAAGAGAAGAGATTGAAGTACAGCTGAGAAGCCATCAATTAGAGGCAAACACTATTCATGAAATAATGAAATATGACTTGCAAAGAGCTAAGGACAATACTACTATCAAAGCTATTACATTTGATATGCAGATAACTCTACCTTTGTCTATGATACCTACCAATATATATATTTTTTAAATAAAATACAGCTTTGGCTTTATAACTATGAAATCCACTCTGGAACCAATAATAAAGACCACTGCTATGTGTTTGGCTTGAAGGTGAGGCAGGTCAAGGAGCTCAGGAGATTGGATCTTGTATAAAGAATCTTCTTGAAAATCAGTTAGATGATCGTGTTAAAGAACTTTTATTGTGGTCTGATTCTTGTGGTGGGCAGAACCGCAATATAAAAATACTACCGATATTAAAACCTATCTTAGCTGATCACCCAACTCTCAACACAATTACATTGCAGTTCCTTATACCCGACACAATTTCCTATAAAATTACTTAGTTTGGAAACAATGAGTGTGTGTTGAAACTGCAGCAATGTATGTACACTTCAGAAGACCATGCGAGTCATGTCAAACTGTAGGAAGAGAAACAAACTAATCGGTAAGTGCATGGAAAATAATCCATTCATTGGGACAGTTAATTTGGAATAGATAGTTATAAACAGAAAAAACGTCCATAATAGACTCTGCCTTATAATATGAGTGAAGAATGACCCTGGGCAGGAGACAATTCCTGGATGGCTCAATGGTTAGAGTATTGGCGTACTAAGTCAAAGGTCCCGAGTTAGATTCCTGTGTCCAGGTGTCATTTTTCAATTTTCAGAATAAGAAAAAAATATGTTATTAGTGCGAGTATCAACTGGCTGAAAACACGTGATATAGTAATAAAGAAAGACAAACCTTACAGTGTATTCATGATACCTGCCTTAAATCATGACAAACAAGTCAACATAGCAAGAAAACAGCTTGGACAAAGTAAGCTACAGCCGGATTTCTAAAAAAAAAATTGGTTCCACTTTGGCCTGCAGGAAAACCTACATCCAAACCCAAACTATATGACATCAAAAGCATGATACACTTGATACCATCTGATGCAAAAACATAGAACAAAAAACTGTTTGCAGATGAAAATATTGAAGATGACAGTGATGGATAAGACAGCAGTTTGGATTTTGAAGTTGAAAACAAACAATATATATATTTCCTAAAATCATGTTAAATTAGTAAAATAGTCAATTGTGTAAAACTATTATTTTAATTTCAATTAAACTTAACATTTTATTGTGTACAATGGTAATGTAATGCATACTTTAACATTTGCATCAACAGACCAACCACCAATCTGGAGCATGGTCTGTTGATACAAATTTCATCTTCCACCTAAGTTAAATAAGCAAAAATTGACCAAGCGAGAATTGAATGAAAAACGCGGGTTCTTTTTAAAATAACAAGTTTAAATTCATTGAAAAGAATAGAATTCTTTAAAATACACATTTTTCATTAAAAGCATTTTACACGAAAATGAACATGGAATTTAATACACAATGGTTTGCAAAACAGCGGTTTTCTCAGTTTCATGAAAGTGTCGCTTGGCCTGTTGATGCATAACATGGTCCAGTTATAGGTAGTATCTTGTTATATTGTCATTTTAAGTAGCCCAAGTGGTTTTAAGTATCATATCTACCAAATATCAGTTTAATCCCCTTACTTTTTGGCACCAAACTTTTTGAAATAGTATTTTCCATTTTTTTAAAGCCTTTGTTATTAGCTTCATATTTCATCATAAATTTACTTTTTTTAAATCTTTAGTTTGGGTCTCTTCTTAACTTGTCTACTGTTTAGAACCGAGTAAGGGTAACTTTGTGCGCGATTGTCAGCCAATCAGTGTTGAGGATCTTTGTTTCCTTTAAAAATAAATAAGGGGTTGACACACACTACCTGCCAACACTTTTAGTTGAGTGAGAGTACCAGACATCTGTATGGTTGCTTCTGGGTTTTTTTTACTAAGTGTATTTGTGAAATGGGCAGGCTTAGGTTGAAAAGGGGGTTGCCATGGTTTCTCTTTTATATTAAAATTAAAAGAGGAATCCCTTGTTGTTTTATTCTAATTTTTTAATAATGTAAATTTCAATTAAATGTCAAAATAATTAAATATCAAGTAATACATCATCTTTCAATTTAATCAACCAACATATAATTTTCTTTTTATCTAACTTAACCAATTCTGTAAAAAAAATCTGGGTTTCCTCAACCCCACCATTTGAAAATACCCTGATGACAGAGATAAAGGCGTTCAACTGGGAATGACTGCCTTTAACTATTTAACAAACGTTTTGTGTGACACAGACTTCATAAACATAACGCCACAACAATGTAGGGATGATTGAGAAGAGAAGAAGATGATTAGCTACATATTATTAATAATAATAATATTTAGCACCGCGTCTTACTACTCGTTCGGGTTATACGCTTAAGTACTAATTACGCTAATGAATTAGGAATTGGGAGGGTTGAATTTAGAGGAAGTGAACCCGACCCCAGTTCACCCGACCGAGATTCGAACCTCAATCTCCCCGTCCCCGGCGGTCGAGTTCAACACGACTAGCGTGATAGCCAACTACGCCATCGAGGCGGGTTACATATTTGAAAGGACGGTGGCACCTTTGTTCATTGAGCTATACCTACATTTTTTTCTCTTTTGCTAGATGTGCATTCTTCACTCAATTTTCACTAATTTTTTGAAATCATTTTCCATGAATTAAAATTTAACCACTTGCCTCATTTTTAAACTTATTTGTGCTCATCTTTGATTTACCCACATCTTAAAAGTGTAAAAATGTATTACTTTGAAGGTTTCTCTACCTTTCATAAACAGTCTGAGATATCGCTAATTCACTAATCTTACCATACTTCACATTTTATCTTGGATTTTTTTCATTACTTTTAAGTTTTTATCTTATCTGTTTGCCACTGTAATGGACGTTTTGCTGTGTTTTTTGGCTTCCAAGCACTAGTTTATTTATTTAGTAAATGTGTTCTCTGATTGTACATTTTAAAAGGTAAATTAATTTTAATCAGTTGTATTTTTAGTGTATTTTAGTTTTGTTTGGTGTTATTTTTAATTTCCGGCCCATAGGTTTTATGCAATAGCCAAGGTATTATTGACCTAATGAATTAAAAAGTATATCATACATAATAATGGTAGATATGAGGACTTTTAATGTTTTTGTTTATCAACCTGTATTCTCTACGGGATGTATACCAATCATGAAAGTCCAAAAAGTTCTGAAATTAGCTTTTAGGTCATGAATTTTTGCTAGCGAAGTTTATTGTGTTTTTTTAATACTTTGCTCAAATTTAGTTTACATTTACAAGACAGAAAATAAAATAAACAAGAAAGAATTAAAGAGGGGACAACTGTAGTAGTGTCAAGGATGTAGGAGGGCATTGTTTATTTCTCTTATTTTTTTATTATAAATATTTATGTGTAGGTAATAAAAAAGTCTTGAAATAGGGTTTATAAATTTGGTAGACACCTTGGTGTATGAATATATAAATGTTAGTATTTATTTTTATAATGGGGATCGTTATTCAGTTAAGTAGTAAATTAATGTTTTGGGTGTTCATTTTGTCTTAAAATTATCGGACTAAGCATAGTAGCTCTTTTATTTTAAATTATTTAAATTGAAAAATGACATCTAGACACGGGAAATGAACCTGATACCTTTGGCCTAGTGCGCCAATGCTCTAACGACTGAGCTATCCAGGAATTATCCTGTGCCCCGGGTCATTCTTCACTCATATTTTAAGGCAGAGTCTGTGACAGATGTGCGGAAATCGTCAGCTACATATGTGTGATAAATCAAGATCAATAGATATCAGATAGCATAGCCATCTTCGACTTGGTGGTTGGCTTTATGCTGCCAATTTTACATTGACAACTGTACGATTGAGCATATTATAATGGACTAAATAGGATTACTATTATATTTAATAATTACGGATATAGCTGCATCTAAATATCATATTCTTTGAATTGAAAAATGACACCTGGACATGAGAATCGAACCGGGAACCTATGGCTTAGTACGCCAATGCTCTAACGACTGAACTATCCAGGAATTGTCTGTGCCCAGTCTTCACTCATATTTTAAGACAGAGTCTGTGATGGACGTATGGAATTCGTCAGCCACATATGTGTGATCAATTAAAACTACGAGCTATTAGATAATGCAACCACCTTCGATTCGATAAGGCTTTGTGTTGCCAAATGTACAGTGACAATTGTATGAACACGCATATTATGATGGATTAAATAACTATAATAGCATATGAGTGAAGAATGACCCTGGGCATGGGACTATTCCTGGATAGCCCAGTGGTTAGAGCATTGGCGTTTTAAGCCAGAAGCCTCAGATTCAATTACCGTGTCTAGGTGTCATTTTTCAAGCAGTTACAACTGTAATTATCAAATATAATCACTTGGCTATTTAATCTTTTAATCTGTCTTTTACTTTAGTTCAAATCTAGAAATATTTTGACTCAAAATATTAAATATCCTTCAAGAATTGTGAGATTCAAAGATTTTAAAGACCTATCTATAATTTTTTAATGTCTCATCTTTTGAAGAAAAAAACCACATTATATTAACGCACAATATCAGTTTTTGAAATCTATCACACATTACATTTTAAAATAATTCCCATTTGCCAACTTTGGTGGTTGAATGTCCTAAGGCAAGGGTGGAAAGATCTTTAAGAGTAGTTAATTTTTCAACTTACTTTAAAAATATTTTTTATTTTAATTAATTAAAATGCATGCAGTTTGAGAATGTATTGTTTTAAAGAGTGAAGATACATAATTGATAAAATATGCTCTAAGGCCATACCAAAGACCTCAAAATATCTCAGGCCATCCCTGGCCTAAAGCATCACTTTAGCAACATACTCGACTACCAATGATGGGGATATTGAGGTTTGAATCCCAGCCATATTTAATGAGTGTGGTTTTTCCTAAATTGTTTCCAATCTTCCTACATTCAAATGCAGGAACACTTCCTCTGAGTTAAACCTTCCTTATTATTAGCAAATTAGCTTAATTAGTACATATGTATATAGCCCAACCTGGTAGTAAGACATGATGCCAAAAAAAACTATTTGTAATAACATACCTATTAAAAAGTCTGTTGTGTGCCACAGCTGTTCTTGTGGTGATCTGTGATCATATTAGCCATATATATGATATTTGAGTATAGTTACATGACTTACCATTCACAGGTTTGTTATTTTAACAGCTGTTTTCAGAGTTACGCTGAAAATGAGAATGAGTGCCCTGCCTGTCTACCAGAGAACAAGAAGATTCTCGATGTAATTAGATCCCAGGTAATAACATGCTTCCTGATGTTTCATTCATTTTAAGTTCACTTGATTGTTAGGCTCTGAATCGTATTACTCATCAGAAGTATTCACATATTCACACCCACGGTAAGGAGATGAGAAAGGTACCTGCACTTGTGTGGAAAGATAACCAGAAGCATATATTTGACTGCTGGTTGGTCCGTCTTCAGGAGCAGAGCCGAGATCTCCATGAGACATTCCACAGCCAGTTAGAGAGGGCAGATGATGGGTTCTCTCTCGTGGCCGACTATTTTGGTCGAGGAGTATTCAACAAGCTCACTGTTGTCACAAACTCTACCGGTAAGCTAATACTACACTCATCAACTGTCTATGGTCCAACTTAATCCTAGAACTCTGAGGCACTAATATAAAGAACTGGCTACCGCTACTCATGTTTGGAAAATATTACTTTTGAAACATCCACAAGGAAATGATTAGTACATTCTAAGCTCTATATATATTTTTTAGCCTGCATTATTTTATAATACATTCACGACCTTAGTTTACTTGAATGACAGCTCAAAAAGTTACTAGGAATAATCCCTAATATATCCCTACGCCAACAGCTGACATTTGTCATTTTGGATAACTAATGAAAACGTATTGTAACGTATGAATTTGATAGTTAACCACAGAAATTTAGGCCAATATTATTTATATATTTATTTGAGGTCGGGCACAAAGCTTATTTATCATTTTATTCTGCTTAAAAAAATTATTATTCACATCACTTTCACAAAAGGTCCAACTAACATAGCTTCAAAATGGTGACCACAAATTTAAACCATGTGATTGAATGTGACGAAAACAAGTTCTTTGCAATGATGCACCCATGCAGTCGATACACATATTTTATTCAGTTAAATATTTCGAAATACGATAAAATAATCATAAAATAATTTATTACATATATAAAAAATTACAAGTATTTTCTCTTTTCCAAGTAAATACAATGCCTTTATTAAAAGGTATTAATATATGCACTATATTACACATCATAAATAACATTCCAAAATGAAGAATAAGTACTTTTAATTATGTCTAAAATATTGTTTTGGATTGAGTAAAAAGAAATTATTAAATGTTATGAAACAGCGTAAGAAAACTTAAGTTTATGTTATTTTAAATGTAAAATATAATATGTAATTAAAAAACTTAGCACTTATAACGAAACAGTGATCTTTTACAAGTGTTGGCAACCCAAAATCTAAACATATGATTTTTGAACTGTCATCCAGATAAAAACCTATCATGAACCAACTTTATATGCACTTTTTAATCTGACAGATTATATCACTACATCATTTACAAACTATACTCCATTCACGGTAGGAATTACTCTCTTAAAGGTCTTTTTTCCTACCAATATCCTACTATATAATAGATTTCTGGTAGGAAAAAACACCTTTTAGAAAACAATTCCTATGCTGAACAGGCTTTAGCTTATATAATAGACACAATAGTCTGTTCCTTGGCTGATTAATAACTGTGAAAGGAGAAGCCCCAATTTCACCAACGGTAAATATTTTGGCCCTACCAGAAACTAAACCTGGCTTCTTTAGTTAGGAAGGCAAGCGCAGGCAGGAATGAGTGAATATGTCTGACTCCAGCCACTAATAATTAATTAAATATATTAAAGGTGAATGGATGGTTTTCACAGTTTAAACAACGCTTTGTTTTCAATTTTTAAGAATTCTATTATTTAAACATAGAAACTAAGGAAATGGTAAATAGGCAAGTACCGCAGCAAGAAAATAAAGTTTTTGATGATGGTTTTCAAAGCTTCAAACACCACCAATATTAGAAAATATTTTAAAATGAAGCATTTATCCTTTTCACTTAGATATTGAAGCCTGTTAAAGTTACTTCAATGACTCCATCTGTCACCAAACCACAACTTTTGTATGGTTCTGAGTTGGTATATTTTTGTGTCACAATCTCCAGTGATCTCAGCCCCATCCAAGTCTGTGGAGAGCAGTGTTCTGCCATCGTCAAGCTACGGGCCGGGGGCAGAGGCCCGACTAAGGCAGGCAGAAGGGAAATTGAACACCAATCTCCCAGACTACATGCGTGAGTACAAAAGCCATGCCTTCTCTTCTTAACATGTCTCACAACCTATCTTGTACCAATAGTCAAGGGGCTGAGAGAGGCTGGATTCTAGAGGGTCATGGCTCCAATCCAGATGGGGCCTGTTAAAAATAAATTTATATTTGATTGCTGTCCAACCTAATAACTAGAGTTGGGTTGAATCTTATATTTCTTAAATCCAAATATTAAATTTTCTTTCTAAACTCAAATCCAAATCCTCGAATCTTTAAAAATGTAAAATTCTAGTTTAAATGAAAATATTTAATGTTTAATTTTTTTTAAATGTTGCGTCATTACTGTTACTGTACTTTTATTTACTTTACTGTACTTTTATTTCTTAGCTGTGCTGTTATTTACTTTATCAGCCATTAAACGAGTATATATTACTGATTGAATTTTGTCTAATAACTACCAAAATTAATTAATCACTTTGGAGATCATAAACACACGTACAAACATTACAAGTTTGTTAAACGCAACTGAAAATACAACCCAAGCATGGCACAACAACACAATAGACCAGAGACAAGGCAACAACTACATATGTCTCATCATAGTTAAGAACTAAATGATGTCAACAAAAAAGGTTGTTCAAAGCTTAGTGACACTGACAAATAATATTGGGTTAATTATGTCTATTATGTCATAAACAACAAATAGAACACATTCTTTTTAGCAGATTAATTATATAATTACAATTTCATCTTTTTTTGTGATTTTGTTACTATCCTAGCTAGGCCATATATATATATATATATATATATAAATTCCTTTTTATCAATAGCAAAAAAAAAATCACTTAGTTACCATTTTTATTTTATTCACTAACTAAAGAATAACTGTAAAGAAAATTGGAATTGAAGAACAAAAAATCAAAGCAAAGTGAGAAAATTAACCACTTATGCGTATTATGATTTATAAGATTGAAATTTGTTTCATCTTTGAAAGAAGGCTCAGGAAAGGCGAATATAAATATAAATGTCTCTCCATCTTTCCTGTACCTATTTCCAAATATAATACAATGTAGGGCCTACTTCAAAAAGTGAAAAGAAAATATAAGATTCAAATTTGGAATTTGTAAGTAAAATAAAGATTTGTATTCAAGTAAATATGGTTTCAATCCATCTTTAGGTAAGTAAAAGATAGGTAAATGATCCCACAATCAATGTTAATCTTAAGAGGCGAAAACCATAACCAGTGTTATTAATCACAGTTGTTTAGAACCAATCATCTCGAGACACTTTGCTTCAGATCTGGTTTGGAGCTTTAATATGTAGTGTAATTAGTGAAAAGTTTGGTGGTATAGGAGTACTGTAGTTCAAGAGTCCACTATAATAAGAATAAGTGTAGCCATATACACCAATAAAATCATGGGAAAATATTGTTAACCATCAGCTAAGAATATGTTTGTTCTACAAGTTTTAACATAAGAGTTATTTGAGTACTTAATTTCATAAGACCCGCTCTAGTGGCCGAATGGCTTAAAGTGTCACTCTCATGTTAGACTGGCCTGCTGATGACTCGGAGATTGAGCTTTGAATCTCAGTCAGGTCTAACGAGGGTGATTTTTCCTAAATGGTTTCTTACTCTTCCTCCATGCAAATGCAGGTAGATCACCTCTAAAATACTCCCTTCCCCATCCCTACCCCATTATTATATATGCAGACAACCTGACCAGGTAGTAAGATGCGCTGATAATAAATACAAAATAATAGTTTATGAGGCCTGGGATGAAGAAGTTAGCTTAGAAGAGATGCATTGTATTAATATTGACAAGAAATGGGGAAAACCTCCAAAGTGTACTTGATTGAGATTTGAACCTTTACCTCTTTGTTCCTGGCAATCCACTTTATTGTGAGCCTTGTGCCTTGTACTGTTTGACCGCCCGACGATTTAAACTGTGTGACCACTGGAGTGGGCCCCACCAAAAAGAAAGCCTCTAAATTCTATCTTGTCTTTATTGCTAGGTCACAGCACAGTGGGGCCCCCCTCCGAAGGTCGTATGAGGCTGGAGGAGAACAAACGCTCAGAGCATCAATACAGCACCTCCTTGGAGGCCAATATTATCAGTGCACCCCGACCTCTTGTCACACTTCCGTCCCCACGCTCATCGCCTGCTCGCGGAACGCCTGCCCCATCTAAACAAGTCTCTAACCCTGGAAATCCCTTTGGGGAAGACGTGGACTACGACGAGAGCAAAAACCCCTTTGCAGTGGACGATGATGCCGTGAACCCTTTTGAAGATGAAGATGATGACTATGATAAAAATTTGAACCCTTTTGCATAGTTGTTCATTGTGTATAGAAAACAAGATGTATGTAGCCTATATGCTCACATTAAACACCCATTTTCCAGGAAACTTCAGGTCAAAAAATAACACATCACCAAATAAAGAAGAAATTGATTGGAATATTAATTTTAGGCCTGGACGGAGATAGGACTGGACAATAATGGGAATGGAACTGACAAATGAGGCAAAAATTTGGGGACTGGAAATTGAATGTATACATTTTAAAGCACATTCCCTTTAATTGTATTGGTGTAATAAGAACCCGACTTTTTATTGATTAAGAATGAGTCAATTAAGAGGCACAGAATGCTAGTAACTAATTTAGTTACTAAGGAAAACACTTGCTCCTTCCTTGCCAATGAGCAGACAGGTCCAATTCTCCTCTCTGTACATATATTATTAAGTAGGTTATGAATTGGAAAAAAAATCATTAATAGGTTTCAGACACCTTATGTTCATTACTCTTGTCAGCTCAGTATAGCTAAAAGTTGTTATCAAACTGTTTTTAAAATAACCTAGTAATAACTGCTAAATTCTTTACTAAGAATGTTGATACATAAAGATTACTTGTGAAGTTAGGACACAGCATTCATTAAAACTAGATCTGTTTTTTATGTCATTAATAGGCTTATTCATCTCTTCCAGTGAAAGTAGTAAATCTGCCTACCTTTGGATCTCACCTTGTGAAGCAATGACCTAGCTATTAATATTTTACCAACTAAGCAACCACTTCGAATAGTTGTGATTTCCTGATACTTAAGCATCCAGTCCATCCTTATAGTAAAGAAATTATTGAGGCAAACTGTCTCTCTTAATCAGCAGAAGAAAGTAGCACACGCTCCTTTACCGATTATAATATTTTGTGATGAGCTTTGTGTTATTTTGTACCTGTGGTTTATCTGTAAATACAAACTATTTTTACCATGATTATTTAAATATGGTTAATTCATGTTGTGTGAAATATAAGAATCTACCAAAATCTTGGAAAAAAAATTTTTATTTTGCCTTCTTTATAGTAAAGGAAATTGATAGAACTAAAGAAAAAGGAAAAATAAACTACTAAGAGTAAATTTGATGAAGAAAGCTCACCTAGGGAAAG
>CABFWB010006928.1:0-18654 GCA_902151455.1 Timema bartmani
ACACTTAGGATAGGTCTTATTTCACTACAAGAACCAAAGGTAGGATTATCTACATCACTTATTAGTAAGGATAACTAAATCAATTGAAAACACTTCAATGTTTGTATGGTAAAATTAGTGGTTGGTGCTATCGAATAAATAATTGTACAGAACCTAAACAGTATTTAAATACCAATCTATAATATGATCGAGAATATTATTTTAAATAAATAAAAATATAGGTTCACACCCTTTCTTGCTAACCTAATTGTCCCCAATAATGATATTTTGATGTTTTTTTTGCTAATTATAATGTTTCGCCCCTAAGGATTATGAAGGGGAACAATACTAATCCATTCCTGGTCCAAAAGGGGGGACAGCACTACTCCATTCCTGGTCCAAAAGGGGAGACAACACTACTCCATTCCTAGTCCAAAAGGGGAGACAACACTACTCCATTCCTAGTCCAAAAGGGGAGACAACACTACTCCATTCCTGGTCCAAAAGGGGGGACAACACTATTCCATTCCTGGTCCAAAAGGGGAGACAACGCTATGTCGATTTATAACAAACAATAAGTTTTATTTAGTTCAAACATTTGCTCAATGAGCAATTCATTTCGCTGATAATATTTAATTTGACATTACGGCACAGAGTGAATTAACGAGTGGCGAATATGGACAGTTACGTAGAGGGAGTTTTGAATCCATGTCGCACCACAAAGTTATTTAATAATTATTTTCTTTTGTTGGCCTATCATCTATTTCCCATCAAAGCACCATCATCACTCAACCAATCAGGTGAAAGAAGGGTGGCACTGGCAAACCTGCATTTAGTGAATAAAGCATGATATCTCCAATTCGACATTCACCAACTTTTTTCAGAAACATTATAGATTTTTTCATACACTTCATGTGTTACAACAGAGTATTCGGATTGTGTTATTTTGTGAAAGCAACAATCTTACCTTTAGAACATGTAAACCTTAATTTTATTTTAACATTTTACAGATATTTTATTAAATACTTTAAATGTGCATTATTTTATTTTCATTACACTTGATATAATAGGTCTTATTATATATATATATATACATACAGCGTGTATATATATATACACATACACAGCGTGTATATATATATACACATACACAGCGTGTATATATATATACACATACACAGCGTGTGTATATATATATATATATATATATACACAGCGTGTAGCGATTCAATTCGACCATGATTCCGGTAATTTAAACCAACCGATTTTTATACATTAAAAAAAATGAAGGCTTATACATCAAGAATATACTCAACAATATTCAAAGACTTAGCCGCAATTTTAGAAACCGACCATTTCTCGATTTCTAACAAACAATAAGTTTTATTTAGTTCAAACATTTGCTCCGAAGACTACTAGAAATGGTTAATAATGAAGCCGCAATCCATACCTAATCTACACGAGTCACGAGATAAGCGAGTTTAAAGGAAAACACATTCGCATTTTTCTAAAGAGAGTGGCAAACTACATAGTTAAAATCTACTTCTTGGGTGCAGCCATTCAAGACTTTAACCTTGACAATGAAAATGTAAGGAATGATGTACTTGAGAATCTACACATTGTTTACCCTCAAAGAGACCGGTTACACTATGAACCTATCTTATAAGCCAGTGGCACACTCGGGACAGGGGCAGATCAAATTTCTTTTCAAAAAAATTTCCAGCTAAGGATTGCTCCAAATAGCTTCTAGAAACATCAAATTTTCCAAAAATTTGTTGGGAGAATATCATTTCAAATATCTTGTAGATCAGTCACATCAAAATTGAGATCCTATCCACGATTTTACGTATTCCACGGATCTTTTTAAAAACCATTAAACAGTGATATCCTTTTTTTTTTATAAACGTCGTAGAAATACAGCCTTTCAGAATGTGATATTTGGGAATTTGGTAAAATCTTCAGAAATCGGAGGTTGGTAAAACAAATTTATGCTCTTTCTTCGACATGGGCCAGTTCGCAAAAGGTTATGAATCTGTGCCCAATATGTGCATTGTAAGTCAGCACATACGTATGTTGTACAGTTATATTCAGAAGTGAAATTAAACCAAACACCCGAAAGAGATCTCCGCTTACGGACATACATTTGTCAACAATAATATGAAAGTTACTTTAACACAAGATTTATGGCTCGACAATCACATCATTTCTGGTTTCAAATTCTTGGTAAAAAATTATATGTGGCGAGTCTTATTGTTTTATAAAGAGGTTTACTATTTTCTTATTGTAATATTAAGGTACTAAGCTGGAATTATTTTTAAGAGTCATATACCTTTTTTTTATATAGCCCCCTCAGTATTTAAAAAGTTCAATGGGGTCCTGATAAAATGAGATTGACATGTATGTTGTGGATACATCTAATTTTCAAAAACTAGCCAAATTAGGAACATACCAAATGACTTCTAGGTACATGTAATTTTCAAAAAATCTTCAGGCAAAGACCATTATAAATCGTCTATAAAACATTTAGTTTACTTTTCAGAAAAAATCCGGGGTAAGGCTACTTTAAATAGCTTCTAGAGGAAATTGAATTTAAAAAAATATTCCAGACAAGGACTACTCTAAAAAGCTTCTCAAATCATCTACATTTTTAAAATTTTCAAGTAAAAATCCCCCCAAATAACTTCTAGGTGGATCCAATTTTCTTGCAACATTTTCCTGGAAAGGATCCTTTGAATCCCCTTTGAGTTGGAGGGCTAAACTCTTTAACTTTTCTAACTGCCCCTGCCCCCCTTCCTTACACAAAAAGGGTTCCGACAACGCTTATTCTTCTCTTTTGAGTAAAACACTAAATGTTTCCAGATTTGTAAAGCAAATATTATGGTAGGCCTAGCATTACACACGTTAAAGGTGCCCTAAGAGTTACAAATTGGAAAAATTACTGGAAAAATATCTTTGATACATTGTATCTAAACTAAGGTCTATTGTATTATTGAAATTTCTAACTTTAGTTACCGTAAAAAGAATTTAAATAGCATCAAGAGGAAATTAATAGTTATAAATTGTATTTGCCTCCAGTGATTATGGAACTGTGCCCCCTTAATCCCTCCCCCCCAATCGAAATCTAATTTTGGTTGGTTGGTTGTTTGCCCCCTTCTCCAAAGAAAATGTCTGGGTGTGCCAATGTGGAATAATGCAAGGTAAGCTTACTGCCTAGCAGTGTAAACGAAGGGGACATAAGACCGCACTTAGCTCGATCTTGCATTGAACTACAGGTAAGGTGGTGGTGGCAGGTAGCCGCAGTATCTTATAGGGTTGGAAGGTGAGCTACTGTGGGTGGGAAGGAGGGGAGGAGAGGATGGGTGACCTCAAGAATGCTCGACAGTAGGCATTTCAGTCCAGTCGTTCAACAAACTCCGTTCAAGCTACTTCGGTGGACAAACATCTCGCGTACTTTGCTCGGTCATCGTATTAACTTATTTTAAATACAAGCTTTGCACCTTTAATATAATAATATACTTTATTACATATTGTTCCTAATATAATTATTTGCATGTCTATATAAATAAAAAATGAGCTCGTGTTCTTTGGAGCGTTGAAGTCTCCAAGAAAATATTTCCTTTCATAACTTCTCGAAAGTGATATGCATCGATTTTAATTAAAGATCATACAAGTTATGTCATTAACATACACTATCATATTATATATAGAAATATATATTTGTTAAGTGAACTACTCACTCGAAAATATGGAATATAAACTAAACTAGTACAACAATTTGAACTGGAGTGAGTTGAAGTTTCTCTGGTGACTTCTAGAGCCGGAACCATCTACCCAGAGTGTGGTTTGATTTTTGATGTGTCGGAGTCACGAGATGACGGAAGTGGTGACCGCGGAGGCTGGTACAACCACTGGTAGCAGCAGTAAGCCGAGGTTACCGGGCGAGAGCCGTAAGGTAGGAAGGACATGGCTACATCACCCACCTAAATTAGGTAGATAACATTGTGTTTGGACCACGGATGGTTTAAAGGAGGAAGGGGGCTGTAAGACATTATTTTTCTTTGCGTAGCTTAGAGCTCACTTTGTAGAGTAAGATTCTGTTGGGAAAGAACTTAAAAAAACAAACATAATTTTTTGCTGTTGACATTGATTATATATTACTTTAATATTAGTATTATTTAATAGATATTGATATCATAATATATACAGGGTGGTCCGACACTTTAGATAAGTCGATAGCATGTTTATATGCTGATCTAAGGGTCCCAAGTTCAATTCCTGACATGGCCGAAAAATGTATAATTGGTGAAATGTGGGATTCCCCTTTCATAGTGATGAATTAACGGCCGGGGACTGGATGTTGTGTCTCTTATATATTTAAGTCTTCGGTGGACACATGGTACAACGTGCTACTGTCTCAGTAGGCTAGACTACCAATGACGGGGATATTAGGGTTCGAATCGTGATCGGGTGTACTGAGGGTGGTTTTTCCACTCTACCTCCACGTAAATATGGGTACTCTTCCTCTGAATTCATTCTTCCTCATCTCTCAATAGCGTAATTAGTACATATGAGTATAAACTGAACAGGTAGTAGGATGCAGTGCTAGTGTATATATTAGGTATTTAACGTGCACTTTCTATTAACCCAAGGTACCCCCAATTCTGTTACCGACGAGGCAGCCAACATACAAAAGTTATCTTATTTTATATGAGGTTAATCTGTATTTTCGGGTAGATTGACAATTTAGGGTCTGGTTTTGGAGTTTGTTACACAAAGTTAGGATAAGCCGCTAGTACAGTATCCAGCAAACTGAAAATAAAAAGTACAGACAATTCATAACTCTATCCATACCTATTTTTACATACCGATTACAGAAAAAATGAGGATTTTATAAATATACCTCCATCACTGTGTGCTGTTATAATGAATGCAGTAATCTTTTTTTTTTACGTCGTCTTACTATCCGTTCGGGTTATACCCATATGAAGGATAGAGGGAAAAAAAGGGGTAGGCCTAAGTCATTTTTTTAACTCAATAGAGGTTTTTGTCATATTTAAATTAATTTAAAAAGAAAGTTCTTGTTGGGGGGTCCTTAGGTAATATATTGAGAATTTCCCCCCTTTTCTCCTGACACAAATAGAGGTTTTTGTCATATTTAAATTAATTTAAAAAGAAAGTTCTTGTTGGGGGGGTCCTTAGGTAATATATTGAGAATTTCCCCCCTTTTCTCCTGACACTTCCAAATATGATTTCATATTATGTATCCTAATAGTAACGCTAATCTGTTAGGGAAATGAAAGGTTAACTTAGTGTAAGTGTAGCCACATTTGCACAGGAGCATGGAAAACCATTTAAGGATAAATACCCTCAGTACACATGACCGGGCTTCGAACTCTGATCTTCCTGTTATAAAATTACATCCCCGCCCCCAACCCACCCCTCAGAAAATAGCTCCCTGGATTCACCCCTGACAAGATGAAATTAAAGTAAAAGTCTTGTTAAAATTTGAAAATAAATAAATAACCTGGTTAAAGTTACAAGGTCTCCAACCAAACCATATTCAAAATTCCCTGACTTTTCCAAGTTTTCAAAAGAGCATTTCCAACTTTTCAAGTTACTATATAATAAACATTAGTTTGCTATATCGCAACATGTAATCATATTTTTGGGCACATATACATTCTGAAGTTGTCGTTCTATGATGGGGTTAAAGATTTCAGCCTAAAGCAATGAACTCTTTAGTATTGAGATCTAAGTTTGATTTCAGTGATGAGTGAGATCATACTTAGCACACCAATACCATTTAAATTTGTTTTGCAACACATTCTTTTTATAGTTGTCTCCCTATAATGTAATATAATTCATGTGCATAACTATGACTCAACTTTGGCTAAAGACATGCTCTAGAGGGATGGAAATACAATAGGAAAATCCCATGTTGACTTTTGAGAATTGTAACTAGTATGCTCAATTGTGTTAAAAGAGATTATCAGTGTATATTAAGTTAATTGGAATAAAAATGTTATCTTGACTATTGTAAATAAAAGTTGTGTTTTTTTAAAATGAATGTGTGAAAATTACATAAATTTGATAAGATTCCTTGATTTTTCCATGACCCCTCCCTGTTTTCCAGGTCACTGAACACCCTGAATTAAGGCATGGTGTACTGAGGGTATTTTATCCTAAATGGTTTCCCACTCTACCCACATACAAATTCGGGTACATTTCCCTAAGTTATACCTACCTCATCACTAACCCAATAAATGTAAATTATGCGAATTGCCTGGATGGGTAGTAAGATCTGTTTCCCTAAAACCAAACAAAAATCTTCAACCACAGTAGGATGCTAACCACATCGGTCCCAAATCTGTGCATTGACGTAGAAATATGAGGATCTAGACCTCCCTGGAGTTGATGGACTCCTCACAAGGGGGAGGGGGGGAGAGGGTCACATCATTATATACTTACAAACTTAAATAAGCTAGGGTTCTTAGTATATTATTGAACATTTAAACACACAAAACTTTGGTTGATTTTTTTTACTATTGCACATCTGGGATACAGCTTTTGTAGCTCGGTGGTGGAAAGATTAGCCAGTACTAATGTACCATTGCACAGGGGACGCCCGAATGTACTAATCGAACATCCTTCCCGTGGAAGCTCTTTCCATGTCCCGATTAGAAGAGTTGATGGTGATAGTGAGTATGAGGTTCTTTCCATGTCCTGTTAAGATGAGATGATGGTGATAGCGAGTTCATTTGAGGACGTGGAACCATTAGAAACTCTAAAATCTAACTTAAGGCTAATTAATCAAACCCTGGGAATTATTACAATTTCAAGAGAAATACCCGAGGTACCAGCCGGGAATCAAACCTGGGATCCCTAGGTTCGTAGTACAGGTGTACTGACCACTACACCATGGGGCCGGTTGGTTGAATGTTATACTAGAGTGTCATATCAAGCTTGTCAAACTATATTAAACCTTATTATTTTCAATATTTAATGGTTATCTACAGTTTTGTGAGTATATATTTAGATACTCATTAGATCCACTTTCTTGTGAACACCCTCTAAGATAATTTGCTTATGGTACACCTTTTGTGTACATTTAATAAATTTCACATATGAGTTGTTCCTAGCTTATAATATATTTTTTGTTACAGATTCGTAAACCATTAATGGAGAAAAAGCGTCGAGCACGGATAAACAAGAGTTTGAACGAGTTAAAGAAGTTGTTGATGGACGCCAATTCAGGCGTCAACAAAGAGGTTTGTCTCTTGGCATTATTAATTCACTCAACCTATCCTGCCATTGGGAGATTATTGTTAAATATATGACTGACCAGAGTTGGATGAGCGCTCACACGCTTGTACCAGGGGTTGATTCTCAACTGTTATAATCAGTAATTTGATAGTTTAAGCCACTAATGTCAAACAGAAGAGCACTAAAACATAATAATGCAATTATGAATAAATTTAAAATCTATATAAGTGAAATGACGCAATTTTGATATAATTATATGTTTAAAAATGATTGGTACAATCAAATTTTCATAGAAATGGCTTTTTAGAAAATACAATATTTTTGCATTCAAAAATGACAATATTTTACTATATTATTAATAGCTATTATTTTACAGGATTGGATAATACTTATCAAACGTTACAGCTGTCAATAACATGACTTAACGGATGAGTAACGTTTCTAGATGTAATTTAAAGTTCTTATGAAAATCGGACTAGTGGCAACAGAATCCATTATAAAATTCATTGCTAAGCTGTAGAATGTTTTCACTTATTTTCATGTGGTTATTTTAAATAAAAATGGTTTCATGTCCTGGAGTACTAAGACATTCTTATACACTCGTTTTACCACTTATGAGCGTCTCAAGGGATTTCAATTTTTTTTAAATGTTAGAACAGAGTCCTACTACCTGTTCAGGTTATATGCATATGTACTAATTGCACTAATGAGTTTGGGGCGAGGAAGGTTGAATTTAGAGGAAGTGTACCTGCATTTACATTGAGAGAGAGGTAAAACCATTTAGTAAAAACCAGCCTCAGTACACTCGACTAGAAATCAAACCCCAATTTCCCTGCCATCGGCAGTTTAGTCTATTGCGAGAGTAGCGCGTAGCGCCACCAAAGCAAGTAGGAGTTCAATTGAAATGAAGATTAAACTTGCATAATATGAGTGCTTCTCAGAGTCTAGCAAATTAGGAGGTTCCAGGTGGTTAATATCCCAAGGCTTTGCACTGGCCCAAAAAATGTGGAAATATTTGTGATGCAAATATTGAGTTGTTAGGCAAAGGTTTTAAAAAATTATTGTCATAATTCTATACTCACACTTTTCACACAAGTTGATATTTTGACCTGGGACTATGCTTCTAGTGAGCTTAAGCTCACCTGAGCATGTCTCATTTCACAACAACTAAATTATGGCCTCACCCGGATTTGGACTAGGGTATTTTAAAGGTTGAGGTCATTATCTAACTTCAGATTCTAAAACACAATATTGAACATGGCTAAGACTCATAGAATAATTCACTATAAGGTTTTAAAATAATCACACATGGTTAACAGTGTATTCACATATGTTCAGGGCTCGAAACCAGCTAAATTAGAGAAGGCAGACATTCTGGAGATGACGGTCCATCACTTGCAGAGGCTTCACAGAGATCACCTCCAAAGCGCTAACGAGAATAGCAAGGAAGAGGTCCCAACAAACACCAAAGAAAATATGGATATCCAATCAAGTATCTCCAAGGGGTCTCCGATTCAGAAAAGGCACCCAGACCTAGCGAGTCCCAAGTTCCGAGCGGGTTTCAGCGAGTGCGCGCGGGAGGCTCGAACCCTGCTCTCCCGACTGCAGGACGTGGATCACGACGTCAGGGAGCGCCTTTCTTCCCACCTCACCGCCTGCCTGTCCTCCTTGGAGCCGCGCAGAGAGGTCACCACATCCTCGTGTGCTGCTGACAGCACACAGTGTTCTGCAGAGACACCGACCCTGTTGGTCCACATGCCAGGTGGGTTGGCCCTCTTACCGACCAAGCTTCCAAACGGGGATCTTGCCTTTATCATACCCACCAACCTCAAGAGTAGGGTTGTTGTGGAGAGGAAGGAAAATGAGTTTGTGATGAACAAGAGTACACATGTTCAGCAAGAAGAGCCAGTGTGGAGGCCATGGTGACAAGTTAAAGTTTTCGGTGATGCACAACATTTGTGCAAAACACTATAAGCTGGCTTTACTTTCAGAAAAACACAAAAATCATGGAAAGCAATACTTATGTTTCTTTCCATATTTCACTTTCAGTTTCCTGAACAAAACTCAAATAAACCTATACAAAAAAAAATACCTAAGTTGCTTTAAGGCTAGCTAATTTTTTTAAATTTATATTCCAAAGGGTGACATATTTGAAATTAAAAATAGGATTAGAAAAAGAAAACAAACTATAAATATATTTATCTTTCCTCAAGAGACAGACAAACAGTCAAATATACCATTTTACCTGACGTAAATTAGACAACATTTATTTGATGAACTTTTTTTTTTATAATTCTTTATTCCCTGATAGTTAGAGGGTTTGTGGCCAGCCTGATATTATTAGAGCTTTTGTTTATTATATTTATGAAGCTTTTTATATAACTGTTCAACAGCTAGTATACATTTTGACAGCGGTCAACAAATGAGTTATAGATACTTTTATATATCGGTAGCTAGCAACTACCAACATTAGAGTGTGTGAAAACATTTGATCATGAAGCCTAAATAAACGCTGGATAAAGTACTGATACCATTAAGGGGCGGCTCGTTGAGTATTGCCAGGTAAGGCTTTACTTAACAAGACTACTTGTACAATCCAATTTTCATAGGTAGGGCCTTTTAGAAAATACAAACATATTTTTAGCAATCAAAATTGATAATATTCTACTATTTTATTAGTGTTATTTTATAGGTATTGATAATATCTCTTAAAAGTGACAGCTGTAGATCAAGCCCTTTCCATGAAAATGTTTCTATTGTTTGTTTTTTGTTATTTTACTTATACTTCGAATTAATAAAGTTCTACTGTATATAAATCTGTTAGAAAAAATATGTTTACATTTTGTTCCAAGCACCATGTTTTGTTTTTTTAAATTAGTAATAAGCAAATTACAAATGTGAGTAATAAAATTTAGGTGTAGATTTATATTGTGTTAAGCAGTAAACACTTTAAATCTACTTAACCTGGCAAATTATAAACGTTTTAAAAAGTTACTTTTCTTTCATTTTATTTAAATTTATATTAATTAGGATAATGCAAATATTACTGTTTTAAACTTGCTCAAATTTAAAAACTTTTACAATTTTGCAATGCATTTAAGTATTGAAGCTGCTTTTTTCTGTCACTTTAAATAATTTTGATTCGAAGATTTTCCCAACTGGTTTTTAAATTAAAACTGTTAACATAAATCTTGAGCAGAGGCGACTCTACGAAAAGGCGAACTAGGCGACCTCCTAGGACCCTTTGCCGTGATTGAGTGATTGAGTAATGAAGTTTATGGTGCTCAATGAAAAAAATTATTTCCTACTAGATACCTATTACGATTATTTGAAGAAAAAACTAGGAATAAAATGGGTTACGCAAGTTTACCTATTTGATTCACAAGTTTTTTGTTTGTTCCTCCTGGAGGAATAAATGTATTCATGAAAAAAAAAAACACTATTTTTTGGCTTAGAAGTTGTATGGTCCCAGGTGTTAGAANAAAAAACCCTATTTTTTGGCTTAGAAGTTGTATGGTCCCAGGTGTTAGAATATGATGGTTTTTCTTATCTAGTATGTATGGATGTGTGTGTTTAGTATAAAAAATATAATTTAATTATATAATTCCACCAATACGAGCTCCAACTGTATCTTTATTTTGTCTATGAATCCCGAATATATAGTTTGAATTCAAATTTTAGAAATAAATTATGAACTAAATATGAAATAGTACCTATAGTTGAATGTTAGAAAATAGAAATGACTAATGTTAACTTTTTTGTTATAACTTATAATCCATTAATTTTAACATTAATACATTCAGTTAAGTGTTAAATTAATGGTTTGTTGTCTGGTGTTCAAATTTATCACATCACTATTAAGAGTCCGAACCATTAATAAGGTGTATTAACGTTATAAAACAAATAACAGTTCAAAATTTGAAAAAAATATTTAATTATTTAAGGCTCGAATACAATATTTTCTCGAATCCTCAAATCTTGATTATCTTTCATGTTTTGAGGGTTTAAAGATTTGAGTGTACCATTCCTAATAATAATAATACAGTAATCCCCGGAGTTATGTAACCTGCGACTTAATTAAATTCGCAATTACATAATGTATGCTGTAAGTCGCTAAAATTAATTAAAATTCTGATAACTACTGTACTTGCGAGAGTTTTCTGATTTGAGGTTGCCGACACTGTAACACATCATTTACATAAGTGGATACTGGATATTGCTTACTTTTTTTGTTCTTCTAGCATTTTTACATTTTACAAATACATTCTTTGTTTATAAACGTTCTGCATCAAAATATTGTAGTTTTTTTATTAAGTTACAATTAAGGTACAAATTACAAATTCGACTTACACAAAATGAGATTTAGATAAGAGAGCCCAAAAGTAGCCCTTACGTAAGTCGAGGGATTCCTATACTTTGTCACATTACCAACGGACCACAAAAAGTTGTTGCCAGTCATAGTTTCCCTGTTTCTGATCCATAGTACATGATAGATAGAATGAATTTTTGAAAATAGTAACTAATAAAAACTAAACACAAAACACTTAACATTTTTAAAATTCACTTGGCATATAAAATATAACAAAACACTAATTTATATAATGTTAATAAGCTCTGATTTCAACCATCACCAAAATCTGGTAAGAGGCTAGAATAATAAAGAGAAAGGATTTAGAAATCACCAAGCTAGAATAATTCAGAAAAAGGATTTAGAAATCACTAATACCAGTGAAAAGTTCTCATTTCCCTCCATCCCTATTGTAGTGAAATTCACAATGAATGACAAACTAAAAACCTCTGGAGGACCAGTGTTATAAACACAGACAAAATGGATTGTATGGAAATGGGAATGGGTAGAGGCAGAGGCAACTCACCTTCAATTTATTTGTCTTATCGGCGTAGGTCGTGTCTTGGAGCAGTCCTCGTCATCACTCCCTGACACACACACGAATATAAGAGCCCGGTAACACTTCCAGCTGAAAGTCCACGGAACCATAACTCACTTCATACTCTTACGAGTCTCACCAAACAGCAGTGCTAAAAAAATGCACCAGCGACACTTGGCGGGAAATCTAAGCCCACCAAACTATAGTTGCACAATAGACCTAGAGTGTTCAAGGTAGGTCCTTGTTGCTTCCATGAGTGAGGAAAAGTCAAGGAAAGTTGGGAAAGGTTTAGGAAGAGTAAGTTAGAATAATCGTATGGGAAGATTTTAGTTTTATCATCACCAAACCAAAAGTCTTCCTTAAAAATGTCGTGTTTTTATTACTGGGTTTGACCCCTAGATGAGGTAGATAGCTAAAAACCAACACATATATTAGTAAAATAAAAACTAAAACAGATTTTTTTTTAAAATTTATTTCATTATATACTCCATACAAGGTCCTTGATATTGATCCAGATATTTTTAGAAGTATCAAACACTATTTGGCATAAAGATTATTCTTGTGTCCAAATATAATTCTTTTACCCAAGTAGATTGATTTCATGAAATTTATATACTTTGAGAATTCCAATTGAGCAGTTGGTGTGTGTGGTTTTACTTCTTTATTTTTGGAAATTAGTCCCTTTATCTTTTTGCTCCATGATGATACAGGGTATTTCAATTTTAGTCCCATATTTTAATTTGTTATAACTTTGTGGGGGGGGGGAACGTGGTTAAATGTCAAGTGCGCTCAAACGAAGCGCAAAATGTAGGATATATATTTATTTTTTTGGCAAAAGTACCGCAGAGTGCAGAAGATATTAGTGAGAAATTGCTTCACTTCTCCCAAAAATCACTACACCAATTGTCACAGGAGATCAGCTTCTCTGTGGCAATGTACCAAAGAACACCAGATGATGGAGCCGACCACATCAAGTGTGTAGGTACATTGTTGCAAATGGTTGAACTTTGTGGAAAGAAACCCTGGAATATTGACGATGATGTGGTTTATCGATGAAGCTTTATTTCATTTCTCAGGATATGTGAATTCCAAAAACACAAGAATGTGGACATCGGAAAGCCTTCATGGGATCCATGAGACACCACTTTATTTTAAAAAGGTGGGTATGTAGTGTGCACTTTCCGTTGAGACACTCATTGGACAAATTTTCTTTGAATGGACAGTGAACACTGATGTGTACAGGAACATTTTCATGGGCTTCGTGGAGCACCTAGATGACAGTGAACTTAAGCAGGGGTACTTCTGTAGGATGGTGGCACATGCCAAACCTCCAATGAGTTCATGGCGCTCATCAACAGCTTCTTTGTAGGTCATG
The DNA here is from genome assembly GCA_902151455.1 of Timema bartmani. Taxonomy (NCBI): domain Eukaryota; kingdom Metazoa; phylum Arthropoda; class Insecta; order Phasmatodea; family Timematidae; genus Timema; species Timema bartmani. Next base: position 13,504 of record CABFWB010006928.1, read on the forward strand.
TTATCTCCAAAAACCTGTGGTACCCCAGGTCACCTGCCTTAACGTCACCGGATTACTTACTGTGGGGCCATCTTAAGGGGAGAATCCACAAAAACAGCCCACAAACCATTCAGGATCTCAAAGAAAACATCACAACCGAAATAAACATTATTGATGCAGGCATTTATGGCATGTGATGGTAAGTCATTCTCCCATTATTAACCCCTTATTTATAAGTATTTATGTAATCTTAGTTAATGAGTCAAGTAATTGATTAATTTAAAAAGTGGGCCCTTCTTCTAAAACATCCTGTATAGTTGAAAATGCATGGTGTTTTCTGTACATCAATGTTATGGTGAATCATTTTAAGATGAGCTATATATTGAGCAATTTTTTTGTATGTAAAATAAAATAATGCCTGGCTCTTTTTATTCTCAAACTTTAGTTATTTTTCTACACACACAGTTAAAGGATTAGGTTTGATCAGTTTCCCAATAGAGCTGATTTCCAAACCATTGGTTGGATTGGTAACAATATAAGCCGGGCTACTTGAAAAAATCTACTTTTAACCTTCGTACAAAAATTAAAGATCTAAATCTTAGCCAATTATTAACAAATTGTTTATTTTTCCCATGAAGACAGCCCTCATTATAACAGATGAAGTGAGTGTCACAGTAGCGTGCAATCCAACACCTTAGCTAAGTCGGTAGCATATCTCTCTACTGAGCTGAAGATCCTGGGTTCAATTCCCAGCATGGCCGAAAGATTTATCACTGATGAAATGTGAGTTTACTCTTTCACAGTGACGAATTAATGGCTGGAGACTAGATGTTGTGCCTGTCCTAGTCTTAGTTATATTATAAAGCATATGAAGCTACAAGAGAACTAGCAAGCCGGCAGTGGAAGATATATGCCTTGAACAGGCCTGAAATTTAAAAAGTAGCAAGCAAACTTTCAAATATGAATGTGGATATTAAGGTGGTTTATCGCATTAATGAGAAGTGTAGCTGATATCTAAAATGCCCACGTTACTTAAGAAATGGTTTGTTTAAAAATGGTTGTTCATACCAAAATAGATATACCTTATAGCAGTGGTTACCAAAAGATGATCCGCGGACCCCCAAGAGCCCACGAGCTGTTCCTAGGGGGTTTGCAACAACCACCAAAATTTAACAAAATAAAAAGTTAAAATAATAACTAAACAACAGTAGGCCTAATCTTAATCCATAAAAAGCTTCCCCTCCACTTCACCCACCTGTGCAATGCCTTTTGTGCTACTTACAGGCGTAAACAAGCTTTTTCAACACTGTGCTATATGAAAAAACAGTATAGAAATAGACTTGACAAGCATTCAGATTTTCGAGTCAAAGTGTCCAGCCTTCAACCTGATCTTCAAGAAGTGATGGGAATAAAGAAGAGGTTTAACTTATCTCACTAATACTAGACCCATATGAATAAATTGGAACTTTTTCATAATTAATAAGTTTTCATATAGGCCTAACTAACAATTTTTTGTGTTAGCTATTATATTCATTATTATTATTATTATTATTACTACTAGAGTTAGTGTAAAAATAAAAGTACCATGTAAAAACACATTTGACTGATTTATTGTGCCAAATTCCCTTTTTTGTAGGTTTTCTAACATGAATATGGGAAGGGGGGTGGGTGCTATTTTCTATACATAGAATAGATTAGATTCTAATAGGATCCGCCGCCGATCTCAAAGAGTTTCTTGGGGGATCCTTGAATGGTAGGTAATTGGGAACCACTGCCTTATAGGATTAAAACATAGCGTAGTAATAGGCATATTATTTTAATGTCAGGTAAAAATGATTACAGTTACATTTGTGTATAATCCGTGTCAAGTGATTGAGGCTGCTCAGTAAAATTAGGAACGAAAAAAGATGTTCCTGGAAATGAAATTGGAGGTATTATGAGACACACACTCTCTATTCTGCTATTACTTGATTGAGAATCTCCTTCCATTATTTGCTCAATCAGTTCCTCAGTTCACTCGAACGAGATTCAAACCTCGATCTTTCAAACCTCGGAAGTAAAGTCCAACACCAGACTGACGCGTTAGTCCATTATACCGCCGAGGTGGGTTTAAACATAAATAATGGTAGTAATGTGTTAAAATAAATTATTACTATTGGGCTTTTGCCACCATGTGTTGAAATTTTCCCTTCCCCATTTTGTTTCCCCTCCCTCCACCTTAAGTAGAACCTCCCATGCTCAAACTCATGAGCCGCAACTTATTTCACTATGAAATAAAATCAATGTTTATATATAAAATAATGTTCTACTTACCACTTGCTTTGCATTCAACAGAGACGCCATACTAAGCTTTGTCTGTAACATTTTTCGGTGAATATCCTTTAACTGTAGGATCATACATATAAACACGGATATTTTTCTACAACTTGAATAAATATTATGTTATTTTCTTCAGCAGCAGCCATTTCACTTACTTGATCCTCCACAGACACAGAGAGCAACTAAGGAACTTGGTAAACTGATTTACATCATGTCGTGCCCGGGAAACTGGTGGTGCACGAGTTTCCCGCCAGTTGCGTTACAGTCTTCCTCTTGTTTCCCGCAGTATCAACGGTTACATTAAACTCTATGTGTTCTACACGAGCAACTGCAGTTTTCGTTGCGTTGCCATTGCGAGTTGCTCTTTGTATGTACGCGCCCTTAGTGAAAGATCAATGAATTGAATCTGATGTGAAAGTAAAGGATAGTGAGTATAGTTTTGTTATTTACAAACAGTTGTGCAATAAATAGAGCAAAAACATACAATCAAACCTCACACTATAATAGGTTTTTTTTTAGCATCAAGTCTTACTACCCGTTCGTTCAAGTACTAAGTTTATAATAGTATTAAGCTACAACAAATGGTAAGGATCAGCTAATTTCAATCCAACCCAAATTTACTTGTTCAGTAAATGATACATACCACCGAAAGTGAGAAAAAGACTCTTTATTTTAGGGTTAGTCCCACTTTACCAGTAGCCAGGTCTTTCACTTGTCGATCAGTGATTTTTAAGAAACGAGTTAGTAAACAAATAGTTTCTAACAAATATCATCCAATAAGTTTAAGGAGGGGAATTGGGTGAAATGATCACTAATAAATGGCAGCCTTGACTAAAGAGCGTCATTACACCCTAATGTACACTCCATTTACCCTGAATGGTAGCAAGCTTACCTTGAAGAGTACCACAATGGTGTAGCTTAAAAGATAAGGTCATATTGTCCCATGAAAGGAAAGGGTGAATGGAGTGTACATGACATGAATTACGTTCCCCCTTCTCTCCTGCTTTGGACTCACTAGAACATACACCAACTTAGTTTTAGTTATTTTTTTACAATGATTTAATATATTTAATGTGCACTTTCTGAACCGACTGATTATATCAGCACACACGACTTATACACTATCTTAAATCTAGAAGAGACACAGCATCCAACCTCCAGCCATTAATTCATCACTGTGAAAGGATAAACCAAGATTTCACCAGTGATACATTTCTTGGCCATGCCAAGAATCGAATATAGGACTCTTGGATCAGTAGACAGACATGCTAACGACTGAGCTAAGGTATCGGAATTTATTTTAATAAACAGAAGCATTTATTTGTGCTCAAAATGTATTCCTATGGCTTGTTTTAAGTCCTGGACTGCTTCATCTATTTCTGTCTTTGTAGTCTCTCTACCAACACTGAAACGTATTGCACTTGCTGCAATATGTGGTGGGATTTGGGAGGCTATCAGGACACCTGAGAAGAAGAAAAAATCAATTAGAAAAGAAGTATTTCAAATATAATTTATGTTTCCAGTGGTACATTTAAAATGAAGTGAGCCTTGATATGTTCGAAGAATGTGTTATTAGTAGGAAATCCAATCCTAGGCCTCTGCCTTAGCAGAGCACTATCCTATCCACTGGCCATTTCCACTGTTTAGCCATGTTTCAATAAACTTTTTTGTTACAATTCATTTACAGCAAAATGTTACAGATATGCCAAATAGGATTGATTGAATTTGTTATGGCAACTATTTATAGCTATCTATTTAAACTAAAACCATATATATATGGGCACCAAATGAATTTTGTGAACTTAGTAAGATGAAATAATATTTCCAATATGATTTTATAATAACTACAGGAAAAGAGTAACTTTAAAAGTTCAATAATAAAAAGTATCAACTGAGCATTTACAAGAAAAGTTGTACCGTGTTTAAAAGCTACAACGTTTAAATAACGCTAGATGCAAGATTAATCCAAGCAATAACCCACCGCAGCCATAGAGATGACCGAAGATACTCACCTGTGCCCCATTCTCTTTTGTGTATGCCACGGTCTCTCTCTCTCCCTGAGCAACGACCAACTATCGCGCACTTGCGGGTTAAACTAATGGCACTAGAGCTGAAGGCACATTGACCGGACTTTTGCAAAGGATGTCGGGAATAGTGATAGTTAGAGACCCTGATTTGTGGTAAATAAAACCACTGGATTTCGTTGAATAAAAAGTTGGATTTCGGTATAAAAAGTCGGTAAATAAAAGGGTAAAACCATGATTTTCGGTAAATAAAATCGGTAAATAAAATTACTTGATTTCGTTAAATAAAAAGTTGAATTTCGGTAAATAAAAGGTAAGACCCTGATTTTCGGTATAAAAAGTTTCAAGAGGTTTTTTTTAAGGTAATGGTAATCAATTAACACAAACAGCTTAGAAAGTACTTGCGCTGAATTATTTTATAAGACAAAAATGTTCATACTTTTTTTCAACATACTTCACGTCAATCACCAAAGTACAAAGACAACATTGTTTCCAAATTTTCGATTTTCAAGCTAGGGCGCTTGTCTGACATAATATTGGAATATGCTGAAAATACACGTTCACTGTAAACAGTATTATTTTTATTGTTTGTCCAAGTCTTGGAATGGTTTCCGATGTCAGCAATGTTTTTTTATTTATTTGCGTTTAAATAGAAAAAATGACCATAATTCGCGTTTAAATGGACAAATCGACAATTTCGCGAATAGATTTTATTTCGTTTTATTTCGCGTTAATATTTTCACTCAAAAATGCCACAATGATGTTTAATTATGTTTTTATGGCAATTTTAATGTGCTAAGTAAAAGTTCGTAAAAACACAACTCGCGAA
>CABFWB010006929.1:0-21782 GCA_902151455.1 Timema bartmani
CCTGAGGAAGATGCTACAATAGCATCGAAATATTGAAGTGTGTGTAAATATGTATCAGTGTTGTTACTTTTATTTGTGCTATACCATTTTCCTAATATTCTATCACTTTATTTATCTATAAATATTTTTGCTCAATGTACTTTTTTCATACATAAAATAAAATATGCGTAGGCCAATGATCCATGTTTTAAAACATCAATTTTATTCGAAGGCAACTCTAAAAAAATTAATATTTCAAAAAAAAATCCCTAGTGTAATTTATTCATTTATTGTGATAACTGATAATGGGCAGGAGTTCTACACACAAAAAAGCTAAAAAGATGAATTGGAAAGAAAACACAAATGGAAATAAGATAAAGTCAAGAGTAAAAATCTAAAATCAAAGAAGACAAAGTTAACTGCTGGAACAGAGACTGCACTTCCAAAAGAAACTAAACATGTTCTAATAACATCCACAAAACAAAAGGCTAAAATTACGAAAGTGAAAAACACACATAAAAATTCCATTTGCAATGGATGCAAACAAAATGAAGTAGAAACCGATGATCTTATATTTCATTCGGAAGAATCAATAACTGACAAGATTACCCTTGAAACATCTAGTCAAAGTAAAGTGATGCATGTTACATCATCTAAATTATGGAAATTGGGAAAATGTTTCCCAAATGTAAAAGCAGTAGGCAAATGTGAAGCAGTAAAAGAAGATGATTGTATGGTAATTGCTTTGAAAGAAGATGATCAGAAAAAGAAAAGATTTTTTATTGGGAGAGTGTTAAAAGTCAACAAGGTTAGCTATACAGGTTATTTTGTTCTCCCAAAAATTACAACAAATCATTGTGGCTATGTGTATGGTCACCCTGTTATAAATGATTTATATCCATTTGAACCTAAGGACATAGGGGGTAAATTAAAATACCAGAAAAATATAGAAGAGGACTTTTAAAATCAAACATTAATCATAAAGATTTCTAGTCATCATTAATCTTAAGATGGCGCTACCTCAAGCCAATTTTAACGCTAATCTTTAGTTATATTTATGTTATTTTTTCTCATCTCATTTATAGTTTATAATTTTTAATACTGGTTATTCATTTTTTAAGACTGATTTTTATGTGCATAAAATTCCTAACATGTTGAAACATATTAAAGTAGCATAATTTTCTACCCTAACTATTTTATGCTCGCAAATATAGTTTGTTTTAGTTACTTTAACTATAATAAAAGTAAACAAAGTCTAGTTAAAATTAGATAGGTGCAAATAAATAAATTCCCAGATTTTTTATGAGATGTTATAGCTAAAGCAATTTCTTATGAATATTTTTAACAGGTTATGATTATTTTAGCCTATATAGGCCCATTTTTTTTATTATAACCGATTCTAATAACTGGACTTCTATTTCTGAATAAGAAAATGGAATCGACCTTTTTTTTAATTTTAACATATATGTTTTTTTAGCGACTCACTATTTTTGTATTACTTTATTTATAATTGTAATTTAAATGACAGCCAAGATCAGGTTTTTGTTAAAATAAATGATAAAACAATGTTTTTAAGCTATATTTTTTTTCTGATTTTCTTTAAGTAACCTAATCTACCAACGTACGATTGGCCGAATACTGGATTTATCGCTGAAGACTAATGGATTTGATGACCGACTACTAGCGATTGTGCTTTTTATAATTAATTAGACTTTTTATTTTCAAACTCTGATAATATATCACTAGAAATAGTTTCATAAGTTATTAAATTTCATAAGATACAAAAAAAAATTCTGGTAGCGTCAGTGATGTTTACACGATCAAACAAGAAAATTATAAGAAAATTACAATAGGTGGCCGACAACTTGTGCAGTTATCCTATATAATTAAAACATAGATATTTGTCTGGCAATAGCAGGCAACAGGTGTTCATAAAATAAATTTTAACAAGTTCTACTTGAGGTTAAGTTTGGAGATATACAGTCTGAAATAATATTTTTTATTGTGCTTGGGTTATCGGTGTCTGCTTTGATTGGTGCTGATTAGTTAGAGGAAAATAAATGTGTAATATTTTACATAAATAAAAAACTTTTAACTAAAAATTTCAAATGACACAACTGCCATTTTTTTAAGGAGGTAGTGATAAATAGTCTGTATCTGTATATACAACCCTAGATTGTCAAAGACAGATCATTAGCCTATAAATTCTCCACTAATATCACCAGTCTAAAAATTTATGTCAGGAAAGAGAAGGAATACATTACTTATCCAAAGGCAGATTAGTATGGAAATTAACACACACAAAAAAGTAAATTAATTAGTATTCTTATTTAAATTTCCTTGAAAAACTAGTCACTGATTACAGAAGAAAAATTATCACAATATTTAAATCCAATCACAGAAGAGAGAACAACACAGTCAATTGCTTCTAAAATCAATCAAATATATTGTTGGTCAATTAGTTGTAGTTCTGGTACATCAACTATCTTCTTCGTTAGCAAAGAAGAAAGATAAATGGTTCTTACTATACCAAGGACCGGAAAAAATCGTTGCACTTAGGAGTCTTATGCCTAAATTGTTAGTGGTGAAACGAATAAACTGATTGGATCTATAAATGTGAACTATTTTAAAGTGTGGTACATGTGACATTCAAAATACTTCTCGAAATTATTTCAGGACTTTCTATAAAGTAAGTTTGCAGTGTGATGACCAATCCTAGATATTGGAACAAAGAACTTAATAATGTGTTAAATATATTAATATAACCATAATTTTTATTTGGGCGGGAGAGGGGGGAATTCATATATTATTATAATCTCATGTTTGCAAACATAGCGACACGAGAACATTTTATTATTTTTACTAGTTTTGGTTACCCTCCGAGGCAACAAAAAGCAAGAGTGGTATTTTTAGAAGGCAATGAGAGGGCATAAAAGAGTTTGTAACATAAATATTCATATAATAATCATATCAAGAAGAAGGGAGGCTTATTAACTGTACATCTAAATATCAATAAACCACTGTATGAATAAGTAAATGATTATAACCATGTAGCATGCAAGTCTATATATCTGCATTATTATATTATTCATCCGTAGCTCACATTTTTTATTGTTTAGTTGTTGTAATAATGAGTGTTTTGTTATCTTCAAAATATATAGTGAATTTTAAACATTTTAATTTCACCATGGCTTAATTTTTAAATCACCATGATATCAATATTAAAAGAATCACTCATACAGAAATAAAAGTGTAAAGCAAAATTAGTTGATATATGATATTGCTTGTACAGGATTTTGAAAATATTATTGGCAGGTTTTAATTTTTCATATGTACCTTTTACTGTTTTAAGATACTACCCTTAATAAATTTTCAAATCTTTTTTTCTCCTCAAAATTATTGGATAACCAGCCTCTTACTATTTGTCCGGCTACATATATATGTACATAAACTTAACATATATAATGATTTCGCTTGCCTTAAACTACTCAAAAGTTCATGGGTGCTATAACACATATTCACCCCACCTGAGCCAGATTATGTGTATTTATTATCTTATCCTTTATCATTTAGAGATGAACACAAGCCATGAAATTCTTCATTATTTAATGATCTCCATTTTCTTGTTTCTTCATCCCTCTCAGGCCCATTATATTTCTCAGCACCTTGTTCTCTAAAACCTTCAATTTATTCTTTTGTTACAAAATGAAAGTAGTGTACTTCACATCCATAAAGAACATCATATAGGCTTATAGTTTTGTATATTATCAGCCAAATATTTTGAGACAGAAGAGAAAATGAGAGCAGCTTACAAACTGACTAATAGCAAGCAATGTCAGGATGGAAACTCTTTTTGATCTCCTCTTGAATTTCATTCTTACCTGTTAGCACAGTTCCATATGTTTGAAATTGTCACCTTCAAACCAAATATTGACAATTATCTAAGAATCCAGCTCTTTGGAATAGAGGGTTTCGACATTTGTTTATCTACTTAGGTGTAGGAGAAAATAAGGATAAAACCATTTCTTTGTTGTGTTGAACCGTTTGAGTGCCAAGAGAAATGACAAAAATATGTGCTAAAAGTGCCAAGCTATTTTACTAAAAAATACAGAATTTTGTTTAAATTTTAATGACATATTATTCTTTGAACTTCTTGCACTCAAATTTTTACATAAACTAGCTTACATGCTTTCCAATCCGAATATATAATTATACTTATACTTTTAAATTTTTAAATATAATAAAAAAATCACTAACCAAGATATTTAAAAACTATATTTTTTTACTGTTTTATTTAACATTCACTTTTAAGCTTTGAAAATTTAAATAGCTTAAAATAATATAGTAAATCACAGAAAAGAACATAAAAACTGAGTAAAGAATAAAATTTAAAAAAAAAAATTAACTTTAGATTTTACGCTAGAATTGGGTTATGCATAGCAGCTGTTTCAATGACCATCAACTTTAGCAGGGTTATAGTAAAATAAAGTCTAAAATAAATATTTGGCTTGGAATCAGAAAGGGGGAGGGGGGGGGAGGTGACTTCGAATCTGATACTGCTGCATAAATATTAAGAGGTTATGGTGGATTATCCTAATCTTTAAGATTTATTTCATACGAATAGGAATCACTCGTATTCACACTCGCCTTATCATTGTCAGCTGCCACTCCTACGTGTTCCGATCTTTCACTTTCACTAGAATATAATTCCTGTTCAGTTTCATTATTTACAAATTCAGAATCACTAACAAATTGATCACTCTCGCTTGAGCTAGCAATAAATATTGCAAGTACTTCTGTGTCTTGAATCACAGCTTTCCTCTTAGTATTATTATTATTAGCACCGCGTCTTACTACCCGTTCGGGTTATACGCACTTATGCTAATGTGTAATGGTAGGGTGATTGTGAGATGAAATGGAGGACCTACAGTTTAACGTGGAATCCGAACCACGGTAGAGGCCTGGCATTCCTCACATTCACAAGTTGTGATTAATACACGTCTTGTCAGAGGTGAAGGAAGGGTTTTGCAATCAGATAAATCTGTGCCGGGACCGAGGATTGAACCCCGGACCCTCAGCACAGAAGTCTGACACCTTCCCTAGACCACCAGGTCACCCTTCTCTTAGTAGCCATGTTTACAAACAAGGCCATGGATAAAACTCATAAAGTTATAAAATAATGTTCATGTTCGATATATCTAATGTGCAAAGACAAATAAAAGTAGATTGAACTGCACTGGGGGGGAACTTTGAATTTAACTTTGGTTGATGGTCGCTAGTTTTATAAATAGAACCCTTAATAGTCCCAGGGGTGCACAAACACACATACATAAATTAAATTAAAGAAAGAGGAGATTAAAAATAATGCCTTTTAATAAACCAAAAAGACATGGGCAATATTTAGCATGTAATCTCATTAAGAACAGTCTATAAAAACTAAATATAGTATGAGGTAGTATTGCCTAAGCCACAGCCAACAAGGGGCGTGAAGCGCCGGACGAATTAACTCAGACAATTGAGTTGTGTCACTGGTCGTTCTACCAACTAGGCATGTTGGCTGTGCAAGTACAGTTATTACTTACATAGGGCAAGTTCAAGTCCAGTTACATAAGAGCGACCCTGGCTACAGAGCAAAACCCCTCGCAAGAGGTAAAACCAACTTACATGGATGCAACCAAAATCTACGGGCCATGCCCGGTCGATACGCGTGCCACGATTTTAGCACCTAATGGGCGATCGACATCACTACATACAAACAAATAATAAATGACTGCTCCAGCCGTGCCTGAGGGGCAGAAGCGGCTGATGAGTTGTATACTCCAAAGGGGAGTAATGCAACTCAAAAACATAGATTGACCACGGGCCAATCTTGAGAAGCAAGAACGGCACACAGACTAACTACCTAACACAAGTGTTTGGGATTCACCAATGAACCTAACTAGGTATGGATCCCAGGCCTCCATATAACTTGAACTATCTCTTTCCCAGGCAAGCAACCTTTGAATTACATCAGTGGACACATAGTGTGTGAAGTTGGATTCCCCAACTCATCGAGTGGCTGGCCCAAGTGGCTCAGTCACGAGAACGCGAGAAACGCGATACACAACAAGTGTTGTTTGCAACCTGTTCACATAATAAAGGAGACATAACTCCATACACAACTAGCCTAACATGAATACAATAATAATGTCCCAAGACAGACAAGGGTTATTCCCTATCCCTAAAAATTATCCTATAAATCCTGCTAATCCTAATCTTCAACATCTGACTGAAAGTATACATCCTGCCATGAAGTTGGCTAATACAGCGGCTTCCTCCTGTGCAGTGGAGCCATTCCCCTGAACTGTAAGTCCACGTTGATATGATAGTTTACTCGACGTGATGAGAGTGTGTTGTATGCCAACGGCGCTGGTTCTGTCCCATCGTGTTCTGTATTTTCTTCCAAGCGGCCCGGCGAATATATAGTATGAGGACTTCACGTGATGGAGTGGTCAGTATGACGTGGAGGGGGAATCTTCCCTCAGGTTCCAGAATATTGACTCGCGTCGGCCAACAGCATTCATGGAGCTTTCAGTTGGCTCGTACTCGTTGTCGAGCGCGGAGTTCTCCCCTGTGGCCGCGGAGGGTGACTTCTCTCGGTGTTGTTCATTCTAGTGGGGCATCGGGCTTGCAGGAAGAGTCGGTGAAGTAGGTATGTAAATAAACAAACATATGTTATGTGCGTAGCATTTAACACTAGTTTGTCATTTGTTAACTCTTGACGACTTGCTTGTACCAACAAACATTCGTATTTTATATTTGAACGGGGCTAAGTCAGATTAGCCCGTTATAGAACATACGAGAATGCAGTGCAAATAAAATCTACCCTATTTGTTGACTTAATATTGAACTAAGAGCTCGAAAACATGGGATTGCTGTATGCGCCACTGGCAATTTTAGCAAACACTTTGCGCATCGCTCTGAGCGACGTTGGCACTCAAAGGGTTAAAAAAAAGTTCTTCATTCCTTTTAACTATTGCCTCAATGTCACCCAGAAATCTACTCATCTGCATAAGTCAATATTTGAATATGTGTGTGTTTGTTTGTTGGTGTGGTGTGGTGTGGTGTGGTGCGGGGTGGTGCGGTGCGGTGTTGTGTGGTGCGGTGCGGTGTTGTGTGGTGCGGTGCGGTGCAGTGTGGTGTGGTAAAAAACACTTTTAGACTCTTGGACATTTATTATATTCACATAAAGATGTTTTATAAAATGTTAGCAAAATGTGATTAGTATAAATATTGATCTTAAATTGGTTAAACTAAAATTAAATTGTCATTATTATTATTTATATGTTCAAATGTATGCAAATATAACTTTTATTGTATGAAATACATTTTTCAAATATTATTCATAATTTATTCCATAGTCTTGTACAGTTTCCAAATTAAACTTTTTTTAAAACATATCAGTAGGCAGCTCAATCGGTTTTTACCATATTTTTTAATAGTTTTCAACAATAAAAAACTTTACCAAAGCCATATTTGATTAATTTTCATTAATACTTTTTTTTTTAGTGATTGTTTCCCAATTACAGTATTGGTTCAATTCAGTGGTGTGTGGTCAATTCTGGACAAAGGGAAGCAATAAGGCTACAACAAAGGGGGTCTGATGGATGCTAGATTAATAGGAAACTCACTTTTTTTTATATATATAGTTAAAAGTATTATGGGGAATCAGGAAAAGGGGACAAACTATTCCTGGAATAAAACAAAATAATTGGTGATCTTAGAAATATTATTTAATCATTAAATTAAATATATATGTGTATATATATATATATATATATATATATGTGTGTATATATATATATTTAAATAATAATTGAAGTTTTAACTCAAATAAAAGGAATAATAATAAAGGTCAATCTATGTTTGTCGAAGCTTTCTCTTAGGTTGTGACCTTTGGCCTGCCTTATAATAGCTTTGAATCTGGATTTATTCTACATTCTACACTCCATTATCATTAGTAAATAGTAAGGTCACTTATATAATTTTCCCCCAACCCAATACACCGATAATTACCATACACTTTCATAAAATGAAAAACTATGCTTCAAAATATTACTTATGAATTTTGACACAGCAGCCCTCCTCTCCCACTGCTACACTTGTTGACGCACCATCATTCTACGACTGTACACAAAGAAACAAACCGCTTCCCTTGGAGGATCAAACAAGTAGCGATATTATTGTAAAATAAAACTTAACTTACTGTAAATTGGTGATCAATACATTATTTTGAAATATAATTCACATAATTATATCTAGAAACAATAAATATACCTAAAAACAACCAAAAAAATAAGATTTTAACAGGATTAAACAGACAATTATACACATAATAAGATATTAAACCCATGCACTAACACTCTCCTAGATAATCGTTTCTTCCCTTTCCCCAATGAGGGCCGGACAGACCCGAAAACCAATGATTGATGAAATAAAGAGCGAGAAGACCAGCTGGCTGGCCAGTCAGTCTGAGAAAGAACTTCTTACTCTAAGAAAGAAGAGCTGCCACCTCAACTCAATAGACTTGCTGGAGATGTTTTTAATTATAATGATTTGTTTAAACTTTATTTTCCTCTTATCTTCTTTATTCCCTCTTTAATTTCAGGGAAGCATTGCTTCTCTTGTTTCCATTGAATAAATGCCACCGGTCCAATTCTCTTATTTCTTAGAATGTAATGTTACATGTTCTTATAATTTTAATTCCCCAGCAGTCCTGATGAAATGGGTGGTGTCAGTGTGAATTGTAATGGCAACTCTGCAAGCTTTGACAGCTCACCACATTCTGGACCTTCTCGCTCCGCTTCATTACGAGTTAGAGGTGTAAGTGGTCCTCGTGTAACATTCAGTGACACTCATAACATATGCCGGTAAGTTAAAAAAATGTAGAATATAAAAATATTTGGAAGTTAAAAGTTGTCGCTAAAATATGAATTATGTTTTTGAAAGCATACTATAAATTAAAACATAGCTTCCTACAGGAGATATGTTCAAATAATCATAATGTTCTCTCTATTAATACTTTTTTAAAACAGTGTTTGCTAATTGTATGGATATTTTATATTGATAATCTTATTTTGATCAATTAATTCCAAATAAGAATCCTTTAAATTAATAGCAAGTCCCATTATTGATAATTTTAAATCATCTATTATTTTTAATCAGCCCAAATTATTTTTTATAAATTGGCTGTTTTAGCTTCTATCAAGACAAATTCATCAATTTATGACAACATAACCATAAGAACAAAGATGTGTTTAAAACAATATTAACATAGCTTTAAAGAAGATAACCGTTTTCCTTGCTTGTAAGCACACGCTTCACAAGGTAATGTTTACATTGTAAATGTTGATAAACTTTTAATTATTTACTAAGATCATTACTATTCAAAAGTTAGTGAAGCTCCCTCACTTAAGAGATTTGATAGAGGCAAAATAATGGCTGTACATAAATGGATACTAAGTTATGTTGAGTTTGGGTAGGTATAAGCTTTCTGTACATATAAAAATATCTTGGGGAAAAAATCATCCTTCCAATCATTACAGTAAACTCCCGACTATTCGCGTAAATGGTGGGGATGAGTGCCGCTGATAACCCAAAATCGCGGATTATCCGCATATTTTATAAAAACAAAGAGATAGATGCACATTCGATTCAAATTGTACTCACCTATCGTGATTGCATCTATGAACACATTATATTTCACACTCTCAGATAATAAAATAAAAAATTGAATCATTTCACAGCATAATCGGTAACCACAGTACCAATACATCACTTAAAAACATATGTCTTCTACTTTATTACAGTTGTTTTCCTTTTTCCCTATCACGCTGTGTATTTTTCATAACATCAGCTTGTCAGATAGGAGCGTGTCATATTCCTGTTCCAGATAGGTAAGCCGGTACAACCCCCTTCTTCCCCACCTGCATAAACCTTTCTTTTTTCTGGCCATCTCTTCTTCCCTAGGGATCTATTGAGTGCAATAATCAGTAGGTATTCACCATCAACGCGGCATTTTCCAAAAATGTGTATCCTACTATTTATAATGCCATTATTAAGCCACAAAGCGAATAATCCACCCACGGATAGTCGAGAGTTTATTGTATTTTGATTACATAAAAAATTCATCCTAACAATAATTTTAAAATGCATAAATGACTCTGACATGAATTTATATTATCAATTTTATAGTAGTAGTTATTCTGCAGTAACTAAGGATCATAAACCTTTTTAAATATAAATTATTACTATCTGTATATTACTTTGATGAAATCAGAGCTTTATTAAAAACTTCACATTTGAAATCAAAACATGGATGATTATATTAGTATGTTTATAAAATGACTGTAGTCATATCTTCTTCCTCATCTCCCCATTAATAAGTACTAAACCCTTAGTAATTTGAGCATGTTTAGAGCCATATCTCTAAACCCTATCCTTGTTCATCCACAACCTGGCATTTGTCTTTGACAAATTGTATCAAAACACAGTAGGGCTTCTTATATATTTGAATATGTTACAAACATGGTTATTAAATAATGGTACTCACACAATTACTCCTGAAGAGACTTCACTCACTCTACCCACTTCAACGTTGCCATTCGAGAGTGCCAGTCAGGGCCAGCACGACGTGTCATGCCAGATGAGGTCTCAAGTTCCACGCCACAGATGCATCGAAACCTCAGTAGAATGTTTTGGATGCTTCGAAAGTGTTCCATAAAAAGAACCGTCTGCGCTAGCGCCAGTTGTTTCATCGGTTCCATGCATGGGCCATATTCCCCTTCCTTTACCCATCTCTTCCCTCCTTTGAATTTCCCTCTATTAGTTTCTGGAATCACATGATGCCTTTCTAAACCTTTAAATTGAAATGTTTTGTCTCTCTTTGTACTCATAATGCCACCGTCGACTGCTTAGGTAATATAAGCCCTGCCACTAGGCGGGCTAGCCATCATGTATTCAAAACTATCTTTTGACTTATACTTATTATTTGTTAAACTTTTCAAAATAAATCCTTAAGATTAAATATTAAATTGTAATTATTTATTTAAATCAAATATTAAATTTAAAATCATATTTCTTTAATCACTTTAATAAATGTTTGTCACAACTTACTTTGTCTTTAGGCCACTAGATGGCATTAGTATTTTTCTAAAAATTCTTCTTTCTATTTAAATGTCGCCATATTGGATGTGGATAGTAATGTCTTGTGTAATTATGGTACTTCTTTACCAGGCATAGAAATTAGCTACTACTTTATAATGATTATGTCAATTGAGACTAGTTAAGTTCACATATAATCATTTACCTTTTTGTTATGAATCTTAACGTGGGCAAGTTTTTGTAACTTTAACTCTCACTATCTAATTATATAATTGAACTTAAATATTATACTTTGATTCATTTGAAACTTCAACTATGGACGTTTAAATTGAGGTCCACCCGCTTGCTCGGGCTTTGTGTTTTGTCCTTTTCTACTACACTCTCTGTTTTTGTTCAGATGTATATATTTAATTATAATATTTGTCTTATCAATAAATGTTAATTTGAAACCCACTTCCTTATTTTTCTCATTTTGGGGCTATTTATGTTCGGGGATTGCAGGCACCCCTTTATGGTGCTCCCCTAACTGGTCGGTTTTAAATTATATACTTGTTCATTGTGTTTAGCGCTTGTCTCGCTCTTCCAGGGTTTTTTGACATGGCCACCTTAGAATGTCGGTAATTCTGTCTTTTTACAGTAGTGATGGGCACTAATAAATATTTCACCTATCAATTATCAAATGATGGCAACTATTGAA
This sequence comes from Timema bartmani, assembly GCA_902151455.1. NCBI lineage: Eukaryota > Metazoa > Arthropoda > Insecta > Phasmatodea > Timematidae > Timema > Timema bartmani. Next base: position 11,819 of record CABFWB010006929.1, read on the forward strand.
TGATCATTTATTTGTTTTAATTTTATTTATTACAATATTTTCCATTCTATCGAATGATTTATTCATTTGTAGCTGTTGTGTGTGTTTATCATATCTTCAGTCATAACAAAGTTGTCTTCTCAAAATAATATTATAAAGTATTTTTCCAATTGCCTACGCCATAAAATGCAAACACACTGCAAATATAAACACAGAACAATTATTATATTCGTTGCTGGAGGTTTCATCAGTTGGTTTTGTTAATGTTGAGTTATTGATTTGAAAAAGTATTTTAAATTTCCATTTATTTAATCAATTTATTATTTTAGCAAGTGTACAAATGTAAGGTGCACGTGTAACTCAAGTTTTGCTAGGAAGTGATTTCCAGTAGCATACTATATAGAAACTAATATTAAAATCAGCCCCAACCTGAATGAATTTGAAAACTTTTAATTCAAATGATTTATAAACTCTTGAATTGATCAATAGTTTTATGCTATCTAATTGATAGATAGATCACTTTTATATGCATTTGAAAGTTTAAAAGGGCTATGTATTGCTTTACAGCGGTTTCCCCATAACAGTGGGGCTTTGGAACCTAACCTGTCAAATGAGCAGGGCCCACTATATGCTTTGAAAGACCAAAGGAATTGATAAAAATGGCTTGCAGATTGTTTCTCAGCTTATTCCAATCAACTCCTGTCTCATGTGTAGTGGAACACTATCTAGTTAGAGTGCTAACCAATTTATTATTATTATTATTATTATTATTATTATTATTATTATTATTATTATTATTATTATTATTATTAGCACCGCGGCTTACTACCCGTTCGGGTTATACGCACTTACGCTAATGTGCAATGGTAGGGTGATTGTGAGATGAAATGGAGGACCTACAGTTTAACGTGGAATCCGAACCACGGTGGAGGCCTGGCATTCCTCACATTCACAAGTTGTGATTAATCCACATCTTGTCAGAGGTGAAGAAAGGGTTTGGCAATCAGATAAATCTGTGCCGGAGCCGAGGATTGAACCCCGGACTCTCAGCACAAAAGTCTGACACCTTACCCCTAGACCACCAGGTCACCAACTCTAACCAATTTAAAAAATATATATATATTCATAAATAGTAATTAACAACATTATGATAAAAAACAAGGTAGCCACAAACCTGGAAAACAGGGAAATCTTGGAATCATCAGGGAATTTTAAAGCTAAAAAAATATCAGGGTATCTGACTATGAAACAGGGAAAATTAGGCATTATCATTATTTTATCAAAACCAGAGAAACATTAAAAAAGTATTTTGTTAACTCATTTCCAACATTGTATATTATGGCAATCACAGATAAACACATTGTGTTGCTTTTATTATTTTCTTAACCTGAACCAAGGTCACCTAATCCACATGTGTGTAAACTTTGTTTAGGTTTAGGTGCAACAGGAGGGCTCAATTAAATTCACAGGACAATATCCAATCAATTATTTCATTATGTATTCACTTGCATGAGTAATGAACAAATAACTAAAGCAACAACAATAGTGTATATTTCCACTCTTCTGATTCATTCCTTGTTAATATTAACAAATTACGTGCATTTGAGCCTGGACCTCCCTATCACTAAGACTGACACCTTTGTCAACCTGCTCACCAGTGCAGGTCACAGACAATTAATATCAGTTCAAACATGTGTGCCATTGAAGATTGATCGATGATTAGTGGCCAACAGTTATATAAACGGGTAAAACATGATCAAGGAAAAATTAAAAATTTTGTATGGAAAACCTGGAAAAGTCAGAGAATTTGAAAAAGGAATTTCTGTGGCCACCCGGAAAAAATATTGTACTATTTATTTGTGTTAGTAGCTAAGGTAAAATTCTTGATGCTACTCATTTTTCCATACACAACTACTTTTTTCAACATGTTATACTAGAGTATATGCGCAAAAAAAGATTTTTTTACTAACACATCAATATTATTTTGAAATCATAAAATACAACTAAAGTACACCTATCAAATGAAACATCACACTATATTAGTCACTCTGCACTTAGACTTAGACGGGTTGTTTGAGTCGTAAAAGGGGAAATTTAAGTTAGTTGTACTGTATGATTTGACTACATATAAGCTGTAACTATTAACTATACAAGTGTTTGTAAAACACAACAAAAACAAAATGTGCTGACTATGGAAGTAGTTTAGAATTTCTTATGAAATATAATCAAACTAGTCATTGCTCAATATTGTCACCCAGTGATATGTTTGGGATTTTTACTAGCAATTGCATTGTTAAACGGTAATTCAACAAATGTTTCTATTATCTTACTGGGAAATATTAAATCTAATAACTGTATACATATTTGATTTACCAGACAATCATCTCTTCCAAGTGCTGGCTCAGAACTTAGCTTGCCTGAAGGTGATCTGGATTGGCCAAACAGAAATCATATCAACATTGGTGTAGAAAAGGTTGAACTTAGAAGAAAACCTTCAGCATACATGACAACCATGTATGACCATGCAGAGTATAAGTAAGTCAAACGATTCAATAAGGTTTTGAGCTTAAATCTTTGTTCTATCTTAGCAATCAAATATTTTTATCAAAATCAAATTGATGAACAGTATTTTCTTTTATCTTCATTAGGAAGTTTAATTACCCTCTCCTTTTATCAAGTATTAATCCACCCCCTACCAAAGTGTCCAACAATATAATTTATAGTTTAAACTACAGGTAAAACTTTTGTCACTCTCCACCTGTTATATACTTGAAAGCGTTCTCTAACCTGGTTGTCACACTCTACCTGACTTTGGTCTCTTAATTTAATTTAACTTAATCACGCTAGCCCTACTTTCTCCTGGTCTGTTAGATTTAGTTGGTCCCCTACTACATGTGGCTAGGTTTTGTCTAGAAGTAATTCTGTTAGTTGACCTTTAGTATCTACTATGGTATCATGACAAATCATTAATTTCATGGATATGCTGTACACCCTAACTTTATTTATATTAGCTAAACTCTTGTCACCAGTATGCTACTCTGGTGATGAGTGATCCTATCAGAACACTCTTATGAAAATTAATATTTTTTTCACAATCAAATCTAAAAAAGTCATATGTAAAACCAACAATAGGCCTACACTCTCCTAGATAACTTCTTCTAGAGGCTGAAATATGGTTTGAATTTTGGGTAGTTCTTATGAAAAATGTTAATGTGGATTCAATTGACTTTATAGACCCCTTTAATTACTCATGTACCCTTCTGGTACAACAGTCATAAAAATCAAGTTATTACAAATTATTAGGATCACTGAAATATTGCAAGACATGTTTTACAAACTTTTACTTAGCATGTTAAAATTCATATTAAAATATTTTTAAAGTTCATTACAGCATTTTTGAATGTATTATACAGACGTGAAATAAATTAAAATTGATTACTCGGCCTTTTAAATGTGAATAATGGTAAATTATATTGATTTTAATGAGAACTAACCATATCCAAACCAAACACATTTTTACTTAGTACATGTTCTTTGCCTGATATTTCCAGAAATAATAGTACCAATTGCACTATTAAAATTTTCTTTTTAATATTCCTGCATTGGAAGAGAGTCACAAGAGAGATTAATTGTATAAGCATGTTTAATCACATACAAACTATAAATACAGTATTGAGTCCAAAAATATAAAATTAAAAGTACTGCATGTCTGAATATAATAATTGCTATGAAATGTTGATCAGCGCTATTAATATATCTTAATCCTGTTTTATATTTTATTCATAATATTTTTTTCTGTAGTAATTTACCTTAGGTTTGATTTTTAATTTATGAGAGCTCAAATCCAGGTTTGATATAGATGATAATTTTCTTGAAAATAAAAGCTGAAAACAATATAAATATAGATTTTGACAAGCAAAATAAACTCCTCTAAGAGAGTGCCCCTCACCCCCTCTTACGTGTCAGGTAAATATTCTGGAAGTAACTATGCACTAAATATTTTCCCTTTACATTAGCAGGACACTATCCTTGCTACAAACAAAATGTATTAAATAATATATTTTTTGTAGAAATTAGTATTTTTCATATTTGTATGCCTAAAATTGGTATTGGTTTTATTTGAAATTAATGTTGATGACCCTCTTAACCAAAAAGGGCATATTTAAAGTGCTCCGACATGCTTCATTGGCCAAATGGTCAAAGGCGTCACTCTTGTGTCAGACTAGACTTCCTTAAACAGTGAGATCTGGGCTCGAATCCCGGTCCTGTGTACTGAGATTAGCTTTTCCAAAATGGTGCTACACACAAACGCGGGTACACTTTCTCTAAATTCAACCATCAGCATCCCTAACTCCTAAGTATAATTATCACATAAACTGAAGGGTTAGTAAGACACGGTGCTGTATAATGCTGCAGGTATGATCACATTTTTTTCCATTGGTGGGTGTTTTAGACACATCAAAGAAATTATTTTATTTTTCAAGAGACTCTTTTTAAAACCATGTAACTACAAATGTTCTAATAGAATTAGTTATTTAAGATTTTAACTAATATTTTATTTTTCTATGTTACTACATATAAGTGTTTATGCTATGTAAGATGCTTTGCTTAAGATTTTATTTGTGCTTTCTATCCATACAGCTGTATTCAATTTTTTCCACTGTTGGGATATGTTAAATTTATCTTTCTAATTCAAATACCCACTTTTGTTTTAATACCCCTTTATGCACTAATATTAATACTTTTTTATACAATTTTGTTCTAGTATTCCTCTCTTGGATTCATCTTCAAAGGATCAAGGAGGCACAAGTCCTGGTCCATATGTATCAGCTTTTCAGAAACCCCAAGAACCTAGTATTGATTTTGAGTTGGATGTGAAAGTTTTTGTCAACAGTGGGAAGTGTGTCCTCCACACCAAAGATCCATCTAGAGATGATGAATTAAAATTGTTAGTCTAGAGAAATTATTATTAATTTATAAAACATCCTAATTAGATTAGTAATAGGGAGTGTTCAAATCTAATTAAAAATATGACTTGTACAATACTTGTTATAAACATATTAAAAACAAATGGTCAAAAATAAATATAACATAAAATGTTAAAATGATTAAGAATTGATACTAGAGAGCAGTAGCGTACCTACTGGGGGGCTTGAGGGGGCTCGAGATCCCCATACCGTAATTTGGGGATGCCCTGAGATCTACACAGATCCGAAGATAAAATACAAATGGGGTGGGAAGGGGGTGCCAGTTAAACATTGTGAGCAAAGAAAATATCAGGTAATCAGAAATAGTCTCTATATCAATCACCAAATGTATTTATTTCATAGGAGTGGACTATATTTCATGGAATGGAAGTGGGATATCTTCACGCCTTAAAAATATTATTCTTTTGTCAGTGGGATTGACCTCTTACCTCTTTTTCAATGTCAGCGTTTCTTTGTAATATTATTGTTTACAACACTCAACATTTGTTCTCTTTTCTATGCACATTTACATATTGTAAATAATTAGTGATTTTTGTGACAGTAGGCCTATGTGAATGTTGAGCCAACTTTAATTTAGGTCTATTTATTTATTATTTTGTTAGATTTTTCACGTTTAGAATTCTGAAAATATAAATGATCAAGTTAACAAAATAGCAATAAAAACCTTCCAAAAAAGCTTCTAGGTGAATATAATGGTAACAAAATGTGCCTTGGCTGATTTAGAGGACCTCCCTCCAAGCCCCTTTTAAGCCACAATCCTGAGTATGATACTGCTAGAAAGCTAAAAGATATTGTACATATAAAAATCTTAATATAAATTAAAATTGGGGTTTAAATAAAGTTAACAAATCTATTGTCATATGAGAAAAAAAGATAAGTAGCACATAAAAATTATTAAAGTGGTGATGTTAAATACAAAATAAGGAAAGAAAAGATAGTTAAAAATTGTAAAATAAAAATGTTGAAATATAATATAGTAGTTTCTGACAATAAAACCTCAAAATTGTGATTACTACTCACTAACATAATGGTTGGAATATTAATTTATTATGAATTTAATAATGGAATATTATAGTCAAATAACATCTTCCAGGAAGAATGATTATTTATGAAATGACATACTTAAAAGTTGAGAAATAAATATAAAATTGTAAGCATTTATATTTATGAATTTATGTATGAGGAAAATTTGTTTTTTGACAAAAAATATAAACTATAGTGAAATTTAAAAGCAAACAATCTTTTCTTTCCCTAGTTTGTATCTAACAACACCACTTTAATACTTTAAATCTTCTCTTATCTTTATTTCCCATAGAGCACCGATTTTTTTATTTCCCCCAAGATTGATATAGGTGTAATAGCTTTTAATCCCATATTATCCATTCTTAATCATTTTAAGCTCCTTAAATTGAATATATTTTTGACCATTTGCTTTTCATAATTTGTATGCAACAAAATATTGTACACGCCAAACCTTCAGTAAGAAATATAAATTACATCAATTATCTAATAAGAAAAATTAATTTTGGTTTTCAGTCTTTAAGATTTAGCTTTGTATATTATTAGATAACATTGATGTATTTATTATCTAACAATGATTGTTTGAATTTAACATTTTGAGGAAAATACAACAAGCCTTGTAAACATTTTGGATGATTCCTAGACGATCTTCTTGAAGTTTCAATGGATTTTTTATTGTTGTTGTAAGGTGTTTAAAGAAAAACATCGACATTATGACTAATCTAAATTAATTTAATTAGTGAGTATCAATAATTAATTTAATCAAATTAATTTAATTAGTGAGTATCAATAATTAATTTAATTAAATTAATTTAATTAGTGAGTATCAATTTACAGCAATTGGGTTAGTATCCCCCAAAAAGTATATTTTTATTAACAATAATGCTAATAATTTTTTTCTTCGGGGAGGGGGGCTTCCTCTAAGTCCCAGTTAATTATTATTTGTAGAATAATAAATATCTCCATAGTTTATTTCTTATTCCATTGGCACTGTACATTAATGTAAAGTCAGTGATAGTGAAGGAAGCCAACCTGATAGGATAGTGAAGTTAGGCCTAGATAGAAACAAACACACTTCCTCTTCATTTCTTCTTAGACTTCTACTCTTCCCACTCATTCACACTTCCACAGTTACACATTGTTTTGAATATACGGAAATATTCCTTTTTCAAATAAAGACACATTAAAAACATATAAAACACAAAGAAAGATATGTTAAGGAACTACATGGTTCTAGAATAATTTGATATATAACTTAAAACTTGCAGTGTTGCCAAATGTATGTAACATAATGGGTGCTTGAATAGATAGATAGCCACCCATCTATTATCTAGCTATTCAAGTAGAAGTCTAAGAAGAAATAAAGAGAGAAGTGTGTTTGTTTATATCTAGGTCTAACTTCACTGGTTGGCTTACGTCACTGTCTTATTATACATTTCCAAGCAATTAGTCACTTATTCAATTTATTAGTCCATCAACAAATATTGATACAATTTAACCCTTAATTTTGGCAATATATGTATGAATATCACCTTATTGTTTCTAAGCTATTGAACTATTGGACTATTGATGTTTATCCCTTCCTGTATTGATGGGAATACAGACTAAATTCTATTTTGTCTAGTCTGGTTTGTAGGTGACGAGATAGAGACGTTTGAATCCTGGACAGGTACATTCACGGTGGTTTTCCTAAACAATTTTCCACTCTAACTCAAAATAAAATGGACTTATTTCGAATAGGAGTACGAGCACTGTCCAATTGTTTTCTTGCCACAACCTAAAAGTCATGACAAGCTTTATTCTTGGTGCAACTTAACTGTTGCCGATTTGATTTGCCTGAATTGGTCTGTATTCACTGCTGATTAAATATTTGATGACTGGCCATTTTGCTGTGCAAGCTTTGCCTCTAGTTTGGCACAAGTTGCCATCATGAACAAAGACCAGCAAGCTTAAAAAAAAAAATTAAGTCTAAATAAATACAGTGATAAAAATATAAGTGAAAGAGACTGAATTTTGTGAATCAATTAAACTTTAATGAGCTTTCTGCTAAAATTAAATCCCAGAGGAAAAAAACCGTTATTTACTTTACTATATACAGAGTTGTAGTAATTTTTGATTGTATCCCATAGTACTTTTACTTCTTTCAAAATAACATAACGTATTTAATATGCTATCTTAATTTATTTTAAAATAAAATTATTATATAGGCCTACTATATTATAAAGCAATAATGGCTTTTTTTTATTTAAAAAACCTATGAATATAAATATATATATATATCTTTAAAAACAGGAATGGTTGACTTTTTTTTTACCTGTATTGGTGATATTTTAGAAATGGATCTTAAATTATAGACTTATAGTTATATAAATGCCATACAATCCATTTTTTGTACAAAGTGCCTGTTTTGAAAATACAAACATATTTTTGTTGCCAAAATTGATAACATTTTACTGTTTTATTAATGTTATTTCTTTTTATATATATATATATATATATTTATATATATATATATATATATTTTTATATATTTTTATATATATTTATATATATATATTAGATATTGAAAGTGAAAGTTACCGATCACATAGCTTTACATATGAATACGTAAAAGTAGATAGTAACTATCCTAGCTGTCAGATAAAACTATTCCCATTAAAATTGAATGTGTGTCCTACACATGCCCAAAAGAAAATTTTTATCAACAAAACGTGCATTTCTAAAAACACAGAAACCTATCAAATAAGGAATATCTTCATAGTATACTTTTAATATTAAAATAAAAAATGTTAATTCTTGGTTATAATTATTTTAATAATATTGATATCAACCTAGGACAAGTCGAATTAAGAAAGAGCGCAGCTGCTCAGGAGGAATTTTTGACTTTCCTCCATCAAGTCCAAACACCACTCGACGTAATAAAGATAATAAACATGGAGTTCCACCATCTTCAAGACTGCGCTACTTACATGGAAATGTAGCACATTTGGTGGACCTAACCATTTTTCACATTCCTGGCCTTGATGTAAAGGTACTTTCTCAAAAAATATTTTGGTTTTAAATTAGTTGTTAAGTAAGATTATAGCTGTATCCACATATCACATTCTTGAAACTAAAAAAATACACTTACATGGAAGTCAAACCCAGGACCTTTATCATAGTATATTAAAGCTCTTAATATTTAGTTATGCAAGAGTCGTCCCCTGCCCAGGGTCATTCTTGACTCATATTTTAAGGCGGTGTATGTGATGAACATGCATAAATTGTCTGCTACATATGAACGAACAATTAAAAGCGTGAGCTATCAGATAAAGCAGCCATCTTCAACTCGGGAGGGCTTTATCTTAATTTCTCTAAGATGGATAATTTTTCAGACTATATCCTTCTTATCATTTATTTCAAAAGCTTATTTTTCTTTACTGATAATATATGTTTTACAATACGCTTTTACAATAAATTGTACATGACTAACAAAGCTTGGGAGATCAAAGGGATCTTTATTACGAACACAGCCAAATCAGATATCATATTTGTAAATTTTTGGGAAAATTACACCTGAACATAGGTCCCAGGTTCAATTCCCATTAAAGCGTCGTATCTAGCTTCATGTCAATATTGGATAATCACCACATTATGAGGATTATTTGTCTACCTACCCAATTGGTCCCAATCCACCTTCAACTGACCAAAAGCCTTATTCACGTGCACCAGATACAACCAGCCGGCAACTCGCACAACAGTGAACTGAATAGGAATTAATCTTTTTTAAAGATTTATTTTTCAAATAGTTTAACCTTAAAAACATAATTTTCCTTAATTCTTTTTAAAAGTTTGATTTTTATAAATACCTATCATACCTAAATAGCTGTAAAAAAATTGCTTATTTTGTTTGATAATTTTAATTATTTTCTTAAGATTCAATCCTAATGCAGGAGAAATAAGTTTCAAAATGGGGTTCTTTTTTTTTTTTTTTCTAC